>JASAND010022556.1:0-26297 GCA_030248195.1 Trissonchulus latispiculum | reverse complement strand
TCGAAAGTCTACGATGCTGCTGTCAGGAGCGTTCTGCTATACGGATGCGAATCCTGGTCCTTGAAGGCAGCCGATTGTGGCAGAATCAGTGCCTTCGAGCATCGTTGCTGGCGTCGCATCTTAAGTATTGCACCACAGGCACATATAACAAATGCAGAAGTACGAGCGAGATTCCTGCACACCGACGGAATCGATGTAGTGCTCAGGAAAAGAAGGCTAACTTGGCTAGGTCACGTCCTGAGAATGTCGGAATATAGACATCCTCGTGCTGCCCTAACTATGCCGATACCTGCAAATTGGCAGCGGCCTCCGGGACGACCTCCAAAATCCTGGTGTCGAACTGTTCTTGAAGATTTGAACTTTTTGTCCGGACCACTCATCTATGGTCGACGCTGGAAAACTGACTGGCTTCAAATTTGTGCCGATCTGTCTGCTGATAGAGTCCAGTGGAGAGGAATTGTTCGTGACTGCAACCATAGTGCTGGCTAGGGATGAAGCTATCTGTCGCCAGGATTAAGCAAGTAAGCAAGATTAATACATACAAAAAATATCAAAATATGTATTACATTATAACCTAGGCAAGAAAAACAAGGAAAAGCACCAATCAACGGAAATTGAGTACGTATATGTGCACGTCTATTTAAAGCATCCATTCCATATACGCTGCCTATTTACGCAATGAAACACAAGAAATCCATGAAAAAGCAATAAATCAAAACAGAAAATTTCAAATTTTACGTCATTACAAAAGAGTAGTCAAAGTACGCATTCAATGGAAGAACGAAAATGTAAATGATCAAATTATAACAAAAAATTCCAACAAACGAACGAACGAAAAAACAAACACAGAAATAGTAAGGGCGAAATATTATTGAGTAGCGAACAATTCTTTAACACGCTCAGGTTAAGGACATAACCAGAGTTTAAAGCTTTGAAAAGATCAATCCTTGGTGAAAGGGCTGCCCTCCCTTCTGACTACAGACTATAGAAGACTAAAAAGGATTGAAGCAAAAAAGGATTGGTTTGAGCTCTGGAGTTTTCGTATGAGACCCCCTCCAGTTAAAATCCGTTTTGACCCAGCAAAAAACAAGTCAATAGTTTTATCGTTTTCTCCCAAATTCAAGATTCTGAACACGTCCCCGCCACCCAAGGCCAATATGAGGACGTAGCTTTTGTTGGGACAGACAGTAAGGCTGGGCGCTAGTGGCATACTACTCTTAGCATTATATACACAGTAAACAGCATGTCTTAAAGACAAGATAAGATAACCAGTGGAGACTGCATAGATCAATAAGTGTTCAAAACGAAGGAATAAACTGAAATGAAGGGAATGCACAGCTGTTATTGAGTTCATCACCCTTTATGTACAGATAGGTGTAACGTAGATTTCTTCCAGAAAGCGGAAGTTAAGTCAAAAATGAGATACGTATAGAGAGTATACGTAGATCACGTCAAAGTGCAGTCTAGGCCAAAGACTCAAATCCTGCGAAATGTCGCGAGAAATATTCGCTTGTCGCCAAAAAACTTACCAACATTTTCGAGAAAGTTTAGACAAAATCTCGCGAACACGCCTATGTAAATTGCACTTTAAAATGAGCTTTCAATCAATCACGTTTGCGGCGAAGTTTTCGCAACTGTTCTCCGCCTTTCTGCTGCTGCTGCTGCTGCTGCCTAGCTCGACGAGGTTTGCCCGGCGAAGCGGGCCGGATTTTTTCATAGTGAAACGCCACGGGCGGGGGTTCCGGGGCCGTCGCTTCGCTGGCCGGAGTCAGCAGTTGCTGGCGGACGAAATGAAACTGTTCTCGAGCAAATTCATAAAAGTCCTGCTCCAGTTGCCAGACCCGGGACTCTCGGAAACGGGCCACCGTCTCAGGGCGGAGGGGAAATTTGGTGGCCGTCTTGCGTAGATGTGACTTTTCGCCTGAAATGAGATTAAAATTATATATAATTATAAATAAAAACGAAAAAAGACTATACAGAGACGATTAGCTGACAAAAACCGCTAGGTTGGCAAAACGCATCCTGTCCCATTTGTAATTAAATTTTCATTAATAAATTTCACTCCCTCCCTCAATCAGGGTATTTCTAGGGATATGTTCCCGGAATGGGGGGAGGAAGAGGAAATTTCGGAAGGGAGACTGTTTCGCAAAATCCAAACAAAATTAGCAATTTTGGCATATTTCGCATGGAGAAATGTAAAAAAGTTCTCACTAAAATCTGGGCTGGAGCTAAAATTGACATTCATATAGACAAAAGGAATTCCGGGACATCCAAAAATCCAGATGAAGAAGCAAAAATCGCGGGAGATGACTTCTGGGGAGGGGAAGGTAAAAGGAGGGGCGACAATATGTCGCCCCTCCTCTTCAACCTTGTCCTGGATTGGGTATATACTGTGCCAAGTCATCCTAGAACAGGATGGTGTGTGCATCGGCGAAGGGTGTAGTGTCGCCGAGACTACGCCGATGACATCACACTGCTGCAGCCAGACAACACTGAGCTGCTAAACCGAATGTCACGAATCGCTGGAAACGTGGGGCTGAAAACAAAGCCGGCGAAAACGAAGGCGATGGCCCTTCACACCCCCCCCCACCACACTTGCAGGTGTATGGCGAGAGGATCGAAGTTGTTGACTCTTTCTGCTACCTCGGCTCTACCATCAGGTCCCGTACTATCGCGCCAAACGAAGACAGCGGCAAAGCGAGCGGCACGTTCCGCCGTCTGTCACGGAGTCTATGGCGCAGATCCCATGTGACCGTCAACACCAAAATGAAAATTTTCAATGCCTCAGTCGTCCCCGCACTGCTACAGTATAACGGGTGCGAAACATGGAGCCCCCTGAAGATGAATCTCGACAGGCTCGAAACCATCCAAATGGCGTGCCTGCGCTCGATACTCAGCATCCGCTTGAGGGATAGGCTGCCTAACGTCCAAATTAGTCTGTCCTGTTGCAACCAGCCCTCTATGGCAGACTGACTTAGACGTTGGCGGCTGGGCCACATCGCAGGCCTGCCCAATGAAAGTCTCTGCTCACGGATGATTTGGTGCATGCCTCCCCCACCTGACTGAAAGTGTATCCAAGATCTGCTCTAAAGAAAACATGGAAGTCAACTGTGATGAGCGACCTGCAGCAGCTACATCTCAAAAATCTGTGTACGGTGCCGTAGTGTGGGCAAGAAACGACGTCGGAATCGTGAAGGACCTGGCGGCTGACCGGGATCAGTGGCGACAACTCATCAGACCGGGGGCATCCTACGGCTGTCGGCGACGACTAGTCTCACGGATTAAGGGGGTCGCTTTTTGGCCGATTTTTCGCCCATCTCCGATTTTGCTCATTTTTACATATTTTGTAGCTTCCAATGGGTCCTCAAAACAAGACAAGAGCGTTTTGCATAATACTGCTTCTATCGTGCTGTAGAGCCCTTCAAAGGTGACCTCGACATGTGTTAAACATAGAAAAATGAAAAAGCTAGGTTAAAAACTTTGTGGCAGAAAAATTTTTCGCTGTGTGCAAATAACCCTTCTGGTACAATTCTGTTGAGTGGAGGATTTTTGACGATTTTTCAATGACAAGATTTTGTAAAATGGTGCTTTTTGTACCACGAAAAACATGACCAACGAAACGTTTTCGCATCTCCTGCATGATTGGCAAAAGCTACAGAAATCGCTTATAGATAGTTGCAATCTACGCATAATTCTTATGACAGTAGTTGCAAATTTCTACCCTTTATAGTGCTCTCAAAAAACTTGCCACAAAATGTGCTAATTTTGCTAAAAATCATCATTTTTCACAATTTTCACGTACTTTTAATAATTTCTCACTCGTTACCCACCCGAAAGTCACCAAAAATGGCACATAAAACTCTCAATGCCTGCCGGGCAGTATGGTAAAGGCAAATGCTTCAAGGTAGAACTTTTCTGTCGTGTCGGCTCCTTTGATCTCTTATGTCACAAAAGTCAATTTTCGAAATTTCCACAATATAGACAAATTGGGTATCATTCAAAAGCTAATGATGAGCTGAACAACTTTTCTAATAGAAAAGAACTGTGTTTGAAATGTAGTATCTGAAAGTTAGAGCAAGTTAAAGTTTGAGGGCACAGTTAGCTAAAAAGGCTCAGTTTACAATTGAAGAATGTAAGTGAACGACTGGCTGGATATCCCGGAGTCGTTTTAGTATCAAAATATTAGCCAACCCACAGAATTAATTTGCCATTTAGTTGACCAAAATTTCGCTGCCGTTCTGTCTCAACATGACCTTGGAGGGCAAATCACAGTGATTTTCAAGTTTTCCAACTTTATAGCTAATATCTCTGCCACAGTTTGATACCCCTTTTCGAAAAATGAAAGTAAATAACCAAGAGTGCATAATTGCACTATTATTAAGAAGAAGAGTAAGCCACTAGAGGGCTTCTCTTTCGCATTGCGTAACGGTGCTCCGACCACAATACGCGAATGTTCCCCCGTTTGGGGAATCGACCAAATCGACATAGCATAACCCCCCTCCGTTCGGTGGGGGGGTATTCAAAAAGAGGTCCCCGCTTGGTGGGGGGGGGGTAGCCAACAGCCAATCAGATTGCAGAAACCCCCTCCGTTTGGTGGGGGGTAGGAGTTGAGGATTACGGTAGTTTTTGCTCTATTCGAAAATGGGTCCCCGTTTGGGGGGGTCGCTCAAGCAGGCGAAGTTTTGCTCATTCTGATTGGCTGTTGGCGCCCCCCCAAACGGGGGCCACGTTTTGTGACCCTCTCAAACGGGGACCCCTTTTGCATACCCCCACCAAACGGGGGACCTCTTGTGTCGACCCCCCCCCAAACGGGGACCCTTTTTCAAAAGCCAGAACCAGTCTGCTCTACCCCCACCAAACGGGGAGGGGGGTTTCTGCAATCTGATTGGTTGTTGCCTACCCCCCACCAAACGGGGAGGGGGTATGATTTGGCGACCCCCCCCCCAAACGGGGGGAACATTCGCGTATTGTGGTCGGAGCACCGTTACCAAATGCCAAGAAGAGGAGCCTTCCAGTGGCTCACTCTTCTTCTAATATATAGAAGAAAATCATGGACTCTTGGAAAACGCAGCCAGTAGGGCAGGGGCCCACGTTGTATGCTGGCATTTGCAGAAGGAAGTCCCATAATTTTCTAAAAAAAAACCAATGAAAATCGCGGTAAAACCACATTTCAAGTACACTAATGAAATCGCCCATTTCCTCTGAAACGCCAACAAGCAAATAATGATCCAAAAGATTTCGTTTGGTCAATTCGGCAATTCATTCGCTGCCGACTTTCCGAAAAAAAGTAAAAGCAAAACAACTGGCTTCTAACGTGGGGGGGAGAAATTCCCATTTCGGCACCTCCCCCCCCATTCGAGGAGCTTCCCCCTCTGTTCCGACTTCCTTAAAATAACCACAAAAATTGCCATTTTTTACCATTTTATGAAATAAAATTTCAAAAATTTCAGTTTCGCCGGATATTTTTACCTGAATTTCCACTATTTTATTTAAAAAACTCCAAAATCAGTTATTTTTAGCGATTTTGAGCATTTTTTACGCAAAAAACCTTAAAAATCAAAAAATATGCCCTCATTTTCGGTGAGCTCCCCCAAGTACCCATAAATTTTGGCCCCCTAGAAGTAGCCAGATCAACCAGATTGAAAATCATCTGTCAGGCACACGGTTCGAAAGGGTATTTACAATCTATTAAGAGATTATAAGTCTTATAGCATAGGATTAAAGACAACTAGAAACATTGAAAGGTGAAATTAGCCTTCAAAAGAAATTAAAAATTGGCCATGATGAAAAACAAATACATCACGCACTGTAGATGCATTAAGTACCTAAAATGCATCATTGCAGCACATACACTGCATTCTTAAGCTACGAGGTGTGGTAGAAAGAACTTAATAAAGGCCGGTTTACACGAAGCAACTTTCCAGCAACTATTTTGAGAAGCATCTTTAGTTGCTGCGAAATAGCTTACAATTTCTCGTTTATATGAGGCAACTTGCAGGCAGCATCCAGCAACTTTCTCTTAGCACCCAATGACAACTCAGACCTAAAATTCAAAAGGCTTAGCCTTGCCTGATTGGCTGTTGCCATTGAGTTGCCTAAAAAGTCGCTTCTGGGCCAAGTGAAAATTTGCGTTAACCAAGTTACTTGCAAGTTGTGAGCGTTCACACCAGGCAATTTTCAAGCAACTTTCAGTTGCTAACAAAAAGTTGCCTCAAAGTTGCGTCGTGTAAACCGGCCTTAAAAATCATCTCATCCCCTTCTTTTGTATCGTACCTACACTCAGCCGCCTGACCACAAAAGAAGGGAATCTGAAGCCAAAGACTGTCCGGATGGCAGTCCCGGCGAGGGGTGCTGCGAGCAACGCAGTCATCAAATGTCTAAAAAAAGCCAGGAAATAGCATCGGTTACTGCCAAATAGGCTTAAATAAGTTCTTCGTCTACAAACACAGGTGGGCACAGGGAATCTGCCCCAAAAATAGCATTCAAAATCCAAAATTTCTCAAAAATTTGCCGGAATTTCTTAATTAAAATAAAAAAAAAATGTTAAAAACCTCCGAAAAAAATAATTTTTGGCAAAGCATCGATGGCCAGCCTGCTCTCCAAAAAAATGCCAACAATAGCTTTCAAAAGTACGCTTAATAAAAAACACTTCATAAGGGCTATCCAAAGTAGCATAAAAAAAAATAAGTGAATGTTCACCTCTCGTGTTCATGGATGGTTGCGTCTAAAACTTGCATTTTACCAAAACATGGAAAAAAAAAAAAAAAAGGAAAAAAAAATGTTTCAGGATGAGGCCTAGCAGTCGTCCCCATAGGGGGAAAGATGCTTGTAGGATTCATTACCTCACTGGGGATCTCGTATTATCTGGCTGCTACAATGTATTTCGATAACCAAATTCGCTACTATAAAAAACAATAAGTACTAAACTTTCAATGCCATACTGTCGACAAAGTTACGGGCTTTTTGAAAGCGTCAAAATTTCAAAATTTCTGAAGGAAAAGCCCAAAAGCGTGCACGAAAAGCTCTAATTACAGGTACATGGAAGTACGCAGCGCTCCACAGTATATATACAAAAACGGAAATTTCCCTGGCGAAATTCGACAAAGTGCAACGTGACCATGATAAACTACAGAAAGTAATTCATTCCATTCAGTGACGTTTGTAACAAATCTGACCGAAAATAGAAAAAATTGTATATACGTATTCAGCAGCAAATCAAAATTTCTATTCATCGCAAAAAAAATACATATCAGTATTCTCAGGTAGGTTGTACATATACGGGAAATTGCCGGGAAAATGGAAAAGAGTGGTGTTGAGGTTATAAATTATGAGTAAACAAAATGTAACGGCTTAACATATGAGCTCCGGTCCCTCTTCGAAAATTATATTGGCGTATGTCATAATATAATTTGTCGATATTTGATCTTCATATAAATAGCACGTGAAGCTTTTCACTGTGAAACTGTCCTTCACACATCTTAATGCTAAGACATTGAGAACTGCGCATATGGATCATACTGGCATGCCACTCCTCGCCCTTACTCAGAGCCAATTGGGGAAAGCATTACAATGCGAGAGTAGTGCGTCATAGTGTTCCGAGAATACAGTAGAAATACTGTGTGATGCGCCCCTTTTTAGCGCCATGGTGTTGTTGCGGGAAACAAAAAGCTTAACCAACTCGAAAGGTATCGCAGTTCACTCATTCAGTCCAATTCCTTCTCGTCACAATGTTAACACGTTATGTCTATTCATTCGTCTTTTCGTTAATATGATGATCTGATGATCTTCTAACGAGGCTGCATTGCGACGCCAATATGGTCTCGTTGTAGGACAGGCTCATATGCTGGGCTGTCGCAACTTGTTTTTCCTTAATTTACAACCTCAACGCCACTCAAGTATGCATTTTACAGGCTAGTTTCTGTGTTTTGTACTTGTCCTGCCTGCCTGAGAGTACCTCATATGCATTTTACGCGACGAAGGAGCATTTTTTGTCTTTGTTTTCCATTTGCTGCGCAAAAAGAACCAACATAAATATATTTCCGAACACCATGCGCAAGCAGACACTTTGACCACTTTGAAAATTTCATTTGACTCCAAAATCGCCTTACGACCTGTCTAATTCACCACAGCATTCTCCGTCAGCTCACTTTGGAGCAAAGTTAGTTCTATGACAAACGCTGTTCAGCTCACCCAAAGCCATCACTTGGTACCCAATTTGACCACTAAAGAAAAAATTCATTTTTGACCGAAAAATCGCCTTAAAGTCTCTACTTTCGCAGCACAAAAAAGTCAATTTCTGAGCATGCAATTCTATGACAAAAAAAGCTCACTTCACATAGGTCAAACATTTGGTACCAAATCTGACAACTTTTTGAAAAATTTTTTGACAGAGTTTCACCTATGTTGGCAAAAAAAAAAAAAAAAAAAAAAAAAAAAAATTTTGGTCTAGAAATTCTATGACAAACGTTGCTCAGCTCACTTAGGGCTATCATTTGGTACTAATTTTGACCACTGAAAAAAAACTGAATTTTCTACCAGAAAATCGTCTAAGTTCTCAGGCCACTGAAAAAAAAAAATCTATAAAAAAAATGAAAAGCAATATTATGACAAACGCCAGCTCAGCTCACTTAGGTTGGTCATCTGGCACCAAAATCTCTGGACCACTTTCGAAAAAAATCATTTTTGACCGAAAATCGCCAGTGTCTCAATTTCACCCTATTGCAAGCAAATCCAAGAAAACTTTGAGTGGGGCAATTCTGTGCCAATTATTGTCCAGCTCACATTTGGTTGTATGGTATGAAAAAAAAAAAAAAAAAAAAAAAAACCTTTTGAAAACTTTTATCTTGGATCACTCTGACCCGACTCTCAGACGGTCAAGTGGAGCCAGCCCAGCAAAATGGGTGTTTTGTACAGAAATTCTTAGACCGAAGTCACCAAGCTGGGCGCAATAAAAACTCCTTAGTAGAGATAATTTTGAGAAGACAAGTAGAGCCTAGTATGGACCTCCAGGAAATGGTTGTCGACATGATAATAATAGAAGGATACAGAGGAAAAATGACTAAAAGCAAGAGCGGCTCACAGCGTCCAATAATTCTCTCCCGTTCTCACTAAGGCTCGGCCTTTGTTACTGTAGGCTGGCAGGCGTTTTTCACAATTTCTTTATGATACATTAAAATTGTATTAGGATTCAGGAATGCTCGCGCTTCACACAAACCCCCTATAAACAGCAAGAACAAAGCAAGGAACAGAACCATTTCAAAGCTTTTCAATTTTTATAAATTCTTAATTTAAAAAAAAAAAAAAAAAAAACGAAATTGGAGTGCTCCCGGCTAGAAATATCTGCCACTAGAAAATATTTCTATATAATTTCAGACGGCATCATTTTTGACTGTGCAGAGTTCGAGAATTAATGAAAATAAGTCAATTTTTGAACTCTAAAAAAAACATTGTTTTCAGCTTCGGCGAGAAACAAATTTTTATTCGTGTCAATTTCTAGGCTCCACTTCACTGAAATACTCAAAATTGCTGAACTTAGTTACACAAAAAGTACACAAAGATCATCGGCTCCAAAACTCCAAAAACAAAAATAAAAAAAAAAAAAAAAAAAACCTTTCACAGATAATTCTTGCCCACGCCGACATTTTCTGTTATATATATATTTAATTTAAAACCAAACTCGCTTTAAAAAAAAAAAAAGTTCTAACAGCATCGTTACAGGAGACCGAAAATGCGCGCCCAGAAAAAAATTTTTGTCTAAAATGGAAATGCTCAGAAAAGAAAAATTTTAGGCACCAGATTAAAAAATTCTTCAACTTCCCCCCCCAATCAAATAGTTTCCACGGAGTACATAGATCATTCAACGGTAACCTTTTTTCCTTTAAATATTTCTTCAAAATTGTTAGTTTCTTTGAACGGAATTATAATGCAAGCAAATTGCAGAGAAAAGTAATAAAAAATGCTTGCAGTTCTGGTTTTTTAACGGTCACAGTTAAGCCTCCAAAAATTTGGCTTCCCCTCTATCCGACATTTTTTCTGAAGCCATTTTCAGTTAATTCAGGGGTGCCTAGAAAACGCCAAATTTCCAGTGTATTTGTTCTGTGGTCAAAATTTTTCCTGCTTTAATTTTAGGCCATCCTTAATCCTTCTCTAGATTTCGGCTGTTTTTTTTCAGATCAAAAATAATACTAAAAAACTCTATCATCTTCACTCTAAAATGCTCTTACCTGATCAGCCATGCATCATCACGTGACTGTTCTGAGAGGATATTCAAGTGGATGGCCGAGAATCCGTTCGTCCTCACCAGGCTCATACACATTCCCCATATGCTGGTCGATCCCGCCTTGGGGAATTCGATTATGGGAGGTCGAAAAAGGAAGAACACTGCCGTAAGCGTCAAAGGGGGGAACGCCGCCATCAATGGCAGTTGTGAATCCCAATTTGCAAAAATCCTTTCCGCCAAACGGTACACACCTGCTTCTCGGCTGACTCAAAACTCCGGCCATCAGCATTGGCGGCGTTAGTTTGAAATCACAGAAAAGGATGCCTGTCGAAAACATCACGAGATTCTCAATTTTACCTGAAAACAGGGGAAGAAAAATCATTTGTCGCAGTGGGAATCGATTGTCCATGCCAGAAAACCATGAAGCATGGAAGAAAAAAAAAATTTCAAAGTTGAAAATATCCTCGTTCTTCTGAATTTATTTTTGAATGGCCACTCTGGGCGATAGGGGGACTGATATAAAACGAGGCAAAAAGGTATATATCTACCATCTTCTGAATTTTAAAGAAATCAACCTCTTATCGTTCGAGCTCTCCAGCAAATGCAAGAATCTACCGTTTCGTAAACAACCGACGTTGATACGGCGAACATGCGTAAAAAGTACCGATTCTCTCAAATGGCGCACTGGGTAGGCACTCCGAGACCCGAGTGGCTACCGCCCCTTTCGGCTCCGTTCTCTTCTCCAGATCTTGTGAAAGTGGCGGAATAGCAGGAGGATACGACCATGAATAGGGAGTACTGGAAACCACGTTGCTGCCGCGGAGCCCTTGGATGTTCGGGGAGGGTCCCACCCCAAAAGGGTTAATAATTTCCCACCGAAGTGAGAAAAAAAAACACCGCCCGGTAACTCCGATGCGACCGAGATGGCGGGATTGGGGCTACAGGGACCGGGCGCGCAAAGCAAAATCGTCTGTTCTGTGGGCAAAATTGATGGAGGATATCTGCCTCCTGTCGACAGCTGAATAAAGGGAACCGGGGAAGCAGACACGAAACGGTGTCGGCGAAAAACAAGGTGACTGCTGCGTCCATTGGCTCTCTAAAAAGCCAATGAGAACACGCACTTTCTCTGGTCAATTGTTGTTTTCGCTTTTGTGGCTGTTTTTGACCGGCCGGAAAAAAAAAAACCGCAATAACCGGTCTCATGGCACAACTTGTGTAAAAAAAAAAAATTTTTTTTTTTCCTCGCACACATGCTATATATATGTACGTGCATGCATATAAACTCGGTGTGCTCCACAATCTGGAAATAAAAAAAAATTTACGCAGCTTATTTAACACGTCACTGTTTTTCAGAGACAAAATAATAAAGTCAAAACCACGCCTACGACCCCTTAGATATTAAGTATGTATATATATATATATGTGTGTGTGTGTGCAAGTAACTTGGCATGAAATGTGTTTCACCGGCGATTCTTCGGCCAGAAAATGGCTTCACAGATAGAGTGTTTTCATCTGAGGGACAGGATAAAAAAAAGAACACAGGAAACCGAACATCTAGAAAGCAGGGATAAGGATTATTTCCGGAAGTTGCCAACGACGATCTAGGGGGGAAGATATAAAACATATTAGGAAGAAAATCGATAATCGATAAAGCAGCCACTTATTCATGGATCCAGGGGGGGGACAAAGGAATCAATAAAATATCAAAGTTCAAAACGGAAATATAGCAAGGTACTTAACAAAAAATTAACTGAAACCTCAACAGAAAAGCTCTACGACAAATTTTACGAAATAAGCTAAGCAATGAGATAATTTCTGGAAGGGGAGAAAAGTTCGCGAAAAAGTTAGCGAACTTCACGAAATCGTTAGCTAGCTAAATTGAGTGGTTTTTCTCCATACGTCACAACCGTATATAAAAACCGGGAGGGAAAATTCCCACTTTCAGTTTCTCAACGGGAAAAAAAACTCCACTTTCAGTGCATGCTTGGCTGGTATGAAGCGACACACGAAATCTTGAAGAGCATCCAAAATGGGAATTCCTGGAGGGTGTATTATTGTCGCTCCCACCGCCCCAGCAAATTTTTTTGGGATTTTTATCTTTTCGAAAAATTTTGGTCCGTCCAAGTACCGAAAATTTGGCAATATCTTGTTCCTTGGCCACCTTGAACTACTGAAAAGATTTAGACCAATGTGGATTGTCTGATTGTGCACTTCATGAGAGGCCCACCACTAAAGTTCTATGCCACTCTTCCTCAAAAAAAAAAAGAAGCCGTTCTAGTGTAACCTGAAAGTTGGCGGGAAAAAACCTATGTACGTGGAAAAACCAACTTTTCAAAATTGAAAATTCTCTTGGCCTGTGTGAGGAACGGCTCCGGCTCCGGCGCACATGGGGAGAACTTCCGGATTTTTTGTCTCAGGCTTGCGCACGAAGAGTTTAATAAGTGGGTAGAACGTGCGCACTAGCTCGGTGCAGAGCTACAGTGTAAATTCTTATGTAGTATAAGAGGTTTATGTGTAATTACGCATATATGTAAACAGTTAAGGCGTAGTTGGATCGATTTAATATCTTTATACTTTCCTTTACACAAGGTTTTGTTGCCATTTAATATATATTCATTGATTGAAAATTTACCCATCAAAACAAATTATTTTGAACTCATACATTTGTAAGATCCGAATAAAAAAATTAAATTATTCAGTATAATTATTTCTTGAGATAGTATATACGTAATAGGTAAAACTGTATATAATTTTTAAAAAATTAAGTTTTGCCAAGAGAAGAGGTACAAAGATTTTCAGATGCTCCTTAATGTCCCCCCCCTCCCCTTGGAAAACTTAATTTTTTTAAAATTATATACAGTTTTACCTATTACGTATATACTATCTCAAGAAATAATTATACTGAATAATTTAAAACTTTTTATTCGGATCTTACAAATACTATGAGTTCAAAATAATTTGTTTTGATAGGTAGGTACCATTCATGAATATATATTAAATGGCAACAAAACCTTGTGTAAAGAGGAAAGTATTAAATATTAAATCGATCAACTACGCCTTAAATGTTTACATATATGCGTAATTAGACATAAACCTCTTATACTACATAAGAATTTACACTGTATCTGCGCCGGGCTAGTGCGCCGGGTTTTACCCACTTATTAAACTCTTCGTGCGCCGGACTGGGGCCGGGGCCGGGTTTTACCCATGTGCGCCGGGGCCGGGGCCGGGTTTTACCCAGACCCGAAAAATTTTCAATTTTGAAAAGTTGGTTTTTCCCGCATGTGGGTTTTTTCCCGCCAACTCTAGGGCACCCCCAGGTCGCAACGGAGGGGTTAGAGCAGTGTGGCATATATCATCATGGTGCGCAACAGATGCCCTACACATACATACAATCCGCTTTGGTCTAAGTCTTTCCAGTAGTTCAGGGTGGCCAGGCAAAGTTTGCCAAATTTCGGTACTTGGACGGACCAAAATTTTCGAAAATTTCAAAGTCCCAAAAAATTTGCTGGGAAGCAGTGGGAGCGACAATAATACACCCTCCAGGGTTATTTTGGATGCTCTTCAAGATAGGCTATTTAGCTCATACCGGTAAGCCCACACTGGGGGTGGGTTTTTTCCCGCATTGGCGAGTGGGGTTTTTCCCCGCTTGACTATATATACGGTTGTACGTATGGAGAAAACCACTCAATTTAGCTAGCTAACGATTTCGTGAAGTTCGCTAACTTTTTCGCGAACTTCTCTCAATTTAGCGAAATGTCTCTTGCTTAGCGAAGTTCGTAAATTGTCGTAAGCTTTTCTGTTAAAATTTCGGATGATTTTTTGTTAAGCTTGCTATATTCACGTTTTGGACTTTGATATTTTATTGATTCCTTTGTTTCCCTTGTGGATCCATGAATAAGTGGCTGTTTTATCGATTATCGATTTTCTTTGTAAATGTTTTGTCTTCGTTTATAGATCGTCGTTGGCGGCTTCGGATACGCTTTTATAAATGCGGGTAGGATGTTCAGCTTCCTGTGTTTTTGTTGTTATCCTGTCCCTCAGCTGCCTTCTGTGTATTTATTTTCTGGCCGGGCAGTCACCAGTGAACGCATTTCTTGATAACGCAGGTATACACACACACACATATATATATATATATACTTAATACCAAAGGGGTCGTGGGCGTAGCAGCAACCGTGTGAGAGGTCTCTGGAAACAGTGACGTGTTAAATAAGCTGCGCAGATGCATTTGCATGCGCAAATTGTAGTGCACATCGAGTTTATATGCATGCACGTACGTATATATAGCATGTGTGCGAAGATTCATCCCCGTATCACTTACCATTAAAAAGTTGTGCCGCGGACCGGTTATTGCGGTGATGTGGTTTCCGGCCGGTCCAAAGCGGCCACCGCAGCGGAAATAACGATGACCAGAAAGGAGCGTGTTCTGTTGGCACAATTGAGAGCCAATGGACACTGCAATCTACTGGCCCAGTACCGACACCGAATCGGTATCTCTGCTTCCCCGGCCTGTCCTAACTGTGGGCACCCGGAGGAAGATATCCTCCATCTTTTTATCCATTGTCCGGCCCATACGGCAATGCGCACCCGGCACCTTGGCCCCAACCCCACCATCTCGGTCCTTTCGGAGGAGCCCCGGGCGGTCCTGGAGTTCCTCAAGGGTGTGGGGAGGTATTAACCTCCAATCATATTGGGACCCTCCCAGACGATCCAGGGAATCACAACAACATGTGGTTTCCGGTTCTCCTATTCATGGTCGTATTGTCCTGCCATTCCGCCACTTTCGCGTAATCTGTAGGGGAGGACGGGCCGAAAGGGGCGTATATATCGGGTCTGGTTGTACCCCGTACGCCATTTGTAAGAATCGGTACTTTTTACGCATGTTCGCCGTATCAGCGTCGGTTCAGAGCGAAATAGTCCATTTTTGTGGTTACTGCATAGCTCGAACGATAAGAGGTTGATTTCTTTAAAATTCAGAAATTATTACATATATACCTTTTTGCCTCGTTTTATATCAGTCCCCCTATCGCCCAGAGTGGCCATTCAAAAATGCCCTTCGAAGAATGACAATATTTTCAACTTTGAAAGCTCAAATCTTCCATATATGCAATGGTTTTCTGGCATGGACAATCGATTCCCACTGCTACAAATGATTTTCCTTCTCCTGTTTTCAGGTGGTATTAGTCGTGATGACGACAGGCGTCCTTCTGTGATTTCAAACAGCGCCGCCAATGCTGATGGCCAGGTTTTAGTCAGCCGGGAAACGGGTGAGTCCCGTTTGGCGGAGAGGACCCCGGTGGTTCAGCCTCTTGGTGGTAGTGATGGCAGCGTTTTGTCGGTTGACGCCAGCGGCAGTGTTAGTCCGTGGTGGATTCTGTATAATCGAATTCCCAAGACAGGATCAACCAGCTTTATGGGGATTGTGTATGACCTGGTGAAGACTAACGGATTCTCTGCCATCCATCTGAATATCTCTCAGAACAGTCACGTGATGTCCTTGGCTGATCAGGTTAGAATACCCCCCTCCCCAGGAGGATGATAGGATTTTTGGTATTATTTTTGATCTGGGGTTTTTTGGCAAAATGTGGGGGAGGATAAGGTTGGCTAAAATTAAAGCCGGAAACATTTTTACCACAAATGTACACTGGAAATTTGGCGTTTTCTAGGCACCCTAGTTAACTAGCGTAGCCAGAAAAAATGTCGGATAGGAGGGGAAGCCAAATTTTTTCAAACTTAACTGTGACTATTAAAAAACAGAACTGCAAGCATTTTATTGCGTATATATATAATTTGTTTGCAGTATAGTCCGTTTAAAGAAACTAACAATTTTGAAGAAATATTAAAAAATTAAAAGGTTACCGTTGAATGATCTATGTACTCCGTGGAAACTATTTGAGGTCTGGGGGAAGTTGAAGAATTTTTATATCTGGTGCCTAAAATTTTTTCTTTTCTGGGCATTTTTTACAAGGGCAAAAAGAATTTTTCTGGGCACATTTTTCGTCTCCTGTAGCAGTCACGATAGAACTTGTTCTGTAGTCAAGGCAGTTTGGTTTAAATTAAATATATATATAACAGAAAATGTCGGCGTCCACATTAACCTGTCTGAGAAATCTTAAGAGGTAGAGGGGTAGTGTCCGAAAAAGAATCAGTTTTAGGCCGATGATGTATATATACGTTATGCTAACTAAGTTCAGGCAATTTTAATTATGTAATTGAAGTGGAATTTCGAAATTGACACGAATAAATTTGTTTCTCGCCGAAGGCGCAACAAATTTTAGATTTTAGTTCAAAATTGACTTATTTTCATTAATTCTCAGGCTCTACGCAGTCAAAAGGCTGTCGTCTGCATTATATATAAATATTTTCTAGTGGCAGATATTTCTAGCGGGGCACTCCAATTTCGCGTAGTTTGAGTGGCGGATTAAATTAAATTTATAAAGGATTAAAAGGATTGAAATGGTTCTGTTCCTTGCTTTGTTCTTGCTGTTTATATACAGTTTGTGTAAAATGTAACGTACGAATCCTAATACAATTTTAATGTATCATAAAGAAATAATGAAAAACGCCTGCCAGCCTGCAGTAACTAAGGCCGAGCCTTAGTCCGAACAGGAGAGAGCCAATGGACGCTGTGAGCGCTCTTACCCTGAGAGAACTAGTCTCTGTATCCTTCTATGAGGGTCATGTCGGCAACCGTTTCCTGGAGGTCCATACTAGGCTCTACTTGGCCTCTCAAAACTGTCTCTATAGGGGTTTTTGGTGCGCCCAGCTTATTTCCGGTGTCCGTTTTGCTGTACAACGCACCCATTTTGCTGGGCTGGCTCCACTTGACCGTCTGAGGGGTCAGGTCAGGTGGTCCAAAATAAAATTTTTCAAAAGCCATCCTAGGCGATACCATACGATACCATACCATACTACCAAATGTGAGCTGAACAACTTTTGTCATAGAATTGCTTACTCAAAGTGGCTGTAGAGTGCTGCGGTGGGGTGGGGTGGGGACTTGGCGATTTTCGGTCAAAAATGATTTTTTTCGAAAGTGGTCAAATTTGGTACCAAATGATAGCCCTAAGTGAGCTGAGCAACGTTTGTCATAGAATTGCTTGCTCAAAGTGGCTGTAGAGTGCTGCGGTGGGGTGGGCTGCGGACTTAGACGATTTTCTGTCAAAAATGAATTTTTTCGAAAGTGGTCAAATTTGGTACCAAATGATAGCCCTAAGTGAGCTGAGCAACGTTTGTCATAGAATTGCTTGCTCAAAGTGGCTGTAGAGTGCTGCGGTGGGGTGGGCTGCGGACTTAGGCGATTTTCTGTCAAAAATTTTTTCAAAAGTGGTCAGATTTGGTACCAAATGAAAGCCCTATGTGAAGTGAGCAACTTTTGTCATAGAATTGCATGCTCAAAGTGGCGGTAGAGTGCTGCGGGGGGTGGGGACTTAGGCGATTTTCGGTCAAAAATGAATTTTTTCGAAAGTGGTCAAATTTGGTACCAAATGATAGCCCTAAGTGAGCTGAGCAACGTTTGTCATAGAATTGCTTGCTCAAAGTGGCTGTTGAGTGCTGTGGTGGGGTGGGGTTGGGTCGTAGGCGATTTTGGGTCAAATATGAAATTTTCCAAAAGTGGTCAAAATAGTGTCTGCTTGCGCATGGTGTTCGGAAATATATTATGTTGGTTCTTTTTTGCGCATACATATGTAAAAGAATGGAAAACAAGAACCAAAAATGCTCCTTCGTCGCATGTAAAATGCATATGAGTACTCTCAGGCAGGCAGGTTGTACAAACACAGAAACTAGCCTGTAAAATGCATATGAGTGGCGTTGAGGTTGTAAATTAAGGAAAACAAGTTGCAACGGCTTAACATATGAGCCTGTCCTACAACGAGGCTCATATTGGCGTCACAGTGCAGCCTCGTTAAAGATCATCAGATCATCATATTAACGAAAAAACGAATGAATAGACATAACATGTTAACATTGTGGCCAGAAAGAAATGGACTGAATGAAGTGAACTGCGACACCTCAAGTTGAACTGTACATGCAAGCTGATGTTTCCCGTAACACCATGGCACCTATTATTTCCGCAAGCATATAGTACACCTACTGTATTCTCGGAACACTATGACACACTACTCTCACATTGTAATGCTTTCCCCACTTGGCTCTGAGTCAGAGCGCAGAGTGGCATGCCGTATAATCCATATGCACAGTATAATGTCTTAGCGACAAGATGTGTGAAGGACAATTTTGAAATGAAAAGCTTCACGTGCTATTTATATGAAGGTCAAATATCGACAAATTATATTATGACATACGCCAATATGAGCCTCGCTGTAGGACCAGGCTCATATGTTAAGCCGTTGCAACTTGTTTTCCTTAATTTATAACCTCAACGCCACTCATATGCATTTTACAGGCTAGTTTCCGTGTGTGTACAACCTGCCTGAGAGTACTGATATGTATTTTACATGCGACGAAGGAGCATTTTTGGTTCTTGTGAATACGTATATATAATTTTTTCCTAATTTAGGTCAGATTTGTTGCAAACGTCACTGAATGGAAGGAGCGTCTTCCGGCCGTTTATCATGGTCACGTTGCCTTCATTAATTTCGCCAAGTGGGTTTTTTCCGTTTTTGTATATATCTGTGTACTACGTACCTCCATGTATATATAGTAGAACTTTCCATTCCCACCCCCCCAGACTTTCCCCTTCAGAAATTTTGAAATTTTGACCTATGAAAAAGCCAGTAACAGTGTCGGTAGTATGGCATTGAAGTTTGTACTATTGTTTTTTATTGTAGATTTGGTTATCGAAATCCATTGTACATTAATATTGTACGAGATCCTTTGGAACGTCTTGTGTCCTACTATTATTTTTTGCGCTATGGGGACGACTTTAGGCCTCATCTGAAGCGGAAGAAGATGGGCGATAAAGAGGTTCATTTTGTTTTAGTTGCTTGCGGGTTTTGTTTGTAACCATCCATGAACGAGAGGTGAACATTCACTGACCTTTGTGGAAGCAAATTTGGATAGCCCTTATGAAGTGTTTTTATTAAGCGTACTTTTGAAAGCTATTGTTAGCGATTTTTGACGAACAACATCGATGTTTGCCAAAAACTATTTTTTTCGGAGGTTTTTTAGCAAAAAAGGTTATTTTAAGTGAGAAATTCCGGCAAATTTTTGAAAAATTTTAGTTTTGAATGCTATTTTTGGGGCAATTTCCTGTATCCACCTGTGTTTGTAACGAAGAACTTATCTAAGCCTATTTGGCAATAAGCAATGCTATTTCCTAGCTTTTTTTCAGACATTTGATGATTGCGTCGCTCACAGCACCCCTCGCCGGGACTGCCATCCGGACAGTCTCTGGCTACAGATTCCCTTCTTCTGTGGACAGGCGGCTGAGTGTAGGTAAGACACAATTGAGAGGGATGGGATGGGATGGGATGATTTTTTAAACGCTGAACGCCTGAACGCTCACAAACTCGCAAGCAACCAGCAAGCAACTTCAAATTTTCACTCGGTCCAGATGCGACTTTTTCAGGCAACTCAATGGCAACAGCCAATCAGGCAAGGCTAAGCCTTTTGAATTTTAGGTCTGAGTTGTCATTGGGTGCTAAGAGAAAGTTGCTGGATGCTGCCTGCAAGTTGCCTCATATAAACGAGAAATTGTAAGCTATTTCGCAGCAACTAAAGATGCTTCTCAAAATAGTTGCTGGAAAGTTGCTTCGTGTAAACCGGCCTTTATTAGGGTCTTTCTACCAGACCTTCTCGTAGGCTTAATAATGCAGTTATGTATTGCAAAGATGCATTTAAGTTTTGAAGGCTAACGTACAGTGCGTGTTGTATTTGTTTTTCATCCTTGTTAAGTTTTTTAATTTAGCTTTTAGGTTGATATCACAACCCTTTCGAACCAGTAGTAACATTTAACTATGCTATAAGACAAAAATCTCTTAATAAATTGCAAATTTCATGTCACGGTCACCGTGTGCCTTACAGACGATTTTTAATCTGGTTGATCTGGCTTACTTCTAGGCCAAAATTTATGGGGGGCCATATGGGGGGGGCTCACCGAAAATGGGGGGCATATTTTTTGACAAATTTTTAGGTTTTTTGCGTAAAAAATGCTAAAAATCGCTAAAAATAACTGATTTTGGGTTTTTTAAGCTAAAATAGTGGAAATTCAGGTAAAAATCCGGCGAAGCCTGAAAATTTTTTGAAAATTTTGGCTAAAAATGGTAAAAAATGGCAATTTTTGTGGTTATGGGGGGGAGGTCGGAATTTATGGGGGGCTCCTCGAATGGGGGGGGAGGTCTCCGAATGGGGGGCCCCCCACCCCCCAGTAGAAGTAAGCCAGTTGATTTGCTTTTACTTTTTTCAGAAAAGTCGGCAGCGAATGGGCATTGACTGAAGCCAAACGAAATCTTTTGGATCATTATTTGCTTGTTGGCGTTTCAGAGGAAATGGGCGATTTCATTAGTGTACTTGAAATGGTTTTACCGCGATTTTTTCGTGGCGCCACAGAAAAGTATAGGACAGGTAAATGCTATCGTTGTACGTGGGCCTACCCTACTGGCTGCGTTGTACCAAGAGTCCATGATTTTCTTCTATATATTAGAAGAAGAGTGAGCCACTAGAGGGCTCCTCTTCTTGGCATTGCGTAACGGTGCTCCGACCACAATACGCGAATGTTCCCCCGTTTGGGGGGGGGGTCGCCAAATCATACCCCCTCCCCGTTTGGTGGGGGGGTAGGCAACAGCCAATCAGATTGCAGAAACCCCCTCCCCGTTTGGTGGGGGGGTAGAGCAGACTGGTTCTGGCTTTTGAAAAAGGGTCCCCGTTTGGGGGGGGGGGTCGACACAAGAGGTCCCCGTTTGGTGGGGGGGGTTGGAAAAGGGGTCCCCGGGTGGGGGGGGTCACAAAAAGTGGTCCCCGTTTGGGGGGGTCGCCAACAGCCAAAAAGAATGAGCAAAACTTAGCCTGCTTGAGCGACCCCCCCAAACGGGGTCCCATTTTCGAATAGAGCAAAAACTACCGTAATCCTCTGCTCTACCCCCCCACCAAACGGAGGGGGGGTTTCTGCAATCTGATTGGCTGTTGGCTACCCCCCCCCACCAAACGGGGACCTCTTTTTGAATACCCCCCCACCAAACGGAGGGGGGTTATGCTATGTCGATTTGGTCGACCCCCCCCAAACGGGGGAACATTCGCGTATTGTGGTCGGAGCACCGTTACGCAATGCGAAGAAGAGAAGCCCTCTAGTGGCTTACTCTTCTTCTTAATAATAGTGCAATTATGCACTCTTGGTTGTACACTTTCATTTTTCGAAAAGGGGTATCAAACTGTGGCAGAGATATTCAGCTATAAAGTTGGAAAACTTGAAAATCACTGTGATTTGCCCTCCAAGGTCATGTTGAGACAGAACGGCAGCGAAATTTTGGTCAACTAATATGGCAAATTAATTCTGTGGGTTGGCTAATACTTTGATACTAAAACGACTCCGGGATATCCAGCCAGTCGTTCACTGTACATTCTTCAATTGTAAACTGAGCCTTTTTAGCTAACTGTGCCCTCAAACTTTAACTTGCTCTAACTTTCAGATACTACATTTCAAACACAGTTCTTTTCTATTAGAAAAGTTGTTCAGCTCATCATTAGCTTTTGAATGATACCCAATTTGTCTATATTGTGGAAATTTCGAAAATTGACTTTTGTGACATAAGAGATCAAAGGAGCCGACACGACAGAAAAGTTCTACCTTGAAGCATTTGCCTTTACCATACTGCCCGGCAGGCATTGAGAGTTTTATGTGCCATTTTTGGTGACTTTCGGGTGGGTAACGAGTGAGAAATTATTAAAAGTACGTGAAAATTGTGAAATATGATGATTTTTGGCAAAATTAGCACATTTTGTGGCAAGTTTTTTGAGAGCACTACAAAGGGTAGAAATTTGCAACTACAGTCATAAGAATTATGCGTAGATTGCAACTATCTATAAGCGATTTCTGTAGCTTTTGCCAATCATGCAGGAGATGCGAAAACGTTTCGTTGGTCATGTTTTTCGTGGTACAAAAAGCACCATTTTTACAAAATCTTGACATTGAAAAATCGTCAAAAATCCTCCATTCAACAGAATTGTACCAGAAGGGTTATTTGCACACAGCGAAAAATTTTTCTGCCACAAAGTTTTTAACCTAGCTTTTTCATTTTCCTATGTTTAACACATGTCGAGGTCACCTTTGAAGGGCTCTACAGCACGATAGAAGCAGTATTATGCAAAACGCTCTTGTCTTGTTTTGAGGACCCATTGGAAGCTACAAAATATGTAAAAATGAGCAAAATCGGAGACGGTCGAAAAATCGGCCAAAAAGCGACCCCCCTTAATCCGTGAGACTAGTCGTCGCCGACAGCCGTAGGATGCCCCCGGTCTGATGAGTTGTCGCCACTGATCCCGGTCAGCCGCCAGGTCCTTCACGATTCCGACGTCGTTTCTTGCCCACACTACGGCACCGTACACAGATTTTTGAGATGTAGCTGCTGCAGGTCGCTCATCACAGTTGACTTCCATGTTTTCTTTAGAGCAGATCTTGGATACACTTTCAGTCAGGTGGGGGAGGCATGCATCAGATCATCCGTGAGCAGCAAAGACTTTCATTGGGCAGGCCTGCGATGTTGCCCGGCCACCTCATTCGCGAACGTCTGAGTCAGTCTGCCATAGAGGGCTGGTTGCAACAGGACAGACTAATTTGGACGTTAGGCAGCCTATCCCTCAAGCGGATGCTGAGTATCGAGCGCAGGCACGCCATTTGGATGGTTTCGAGCCTGTCGAGATTCATCTTCAGGGGGCTCCATGTTTCGCACCCTTTCCTATAGCAGTACGGGGACGGCTGAGGGCATTGAAAATTTTCATTTTGGTGTTGATGGTCACATGGGATCTGCGCCATAGACGCCGCGACAGACGGCGGAACGTGCCGCTCGCTTTGCCGATGTTTTCGTTTGGCGCGATAGTATATACGGGAACTGATGGTTGAGCCGAGGTAGCAGAAAGAGTCAACAACTTCGATCCTTTCGCCATACACCTGCAAGTGTGGTGGCGGTGCATGAAGGGCCATCGCCTTCGTTTTCGCCGGCTTTGTTTTCAGCCCCACGTTTCCAGCGATTCGTGACATTCAGTTTAGCAGCCCAGTGTTGTCTGACTGCAGCAGTTGTGATGTCATCGGCGTAGTCTCGGCGACACTACATCCTTCGCCAATGCACACACCAGCCTGTTCTAGGATGACTTGGCACAGTATATACCCAATTCAGGACAAGGTTGAAGAGGAGGGGCGACAAATCGTCGCCCCTCCTTTTATCTTCCCCTCCCCCGAAGTCATCTCCCGCGATTTTTGCTTCTCCATCTGGATTTTTTGGGTGTCCCGGAATTCCTTTTGTCTATATAAATGTCAATTTTAGCTCCAACCCAGGTTTTAGTGAGAACTCTTTTTTTACATTTATCCATGCAAAATATGCCAAAATTGCTAATTTTGTTTGGATTTTGCGAAACAGCTGGGTTTATTTGACTGGGGGGGGGGGCGGGCCCCCCACTTTTTGGGCCCCCCCACTCGGCCCCACCCCAACTTTTTTGGGCTTCCCCCCCCCCCACTCACCCTAAGGTGCCCAGAAATTGCCAAATTTTTAGGATTTTTGGTCAAATGTTTCAAAATTTTATCGGCTACGCCGGAAATCTTTGATCAAAAATCGCCTTCTTTGGTGCTAAAACTTGATTTTTGAGCACTTTTAAGCATAGTTATAGCAGTGTATGTGGAAAACAGGCTATTTATACAGCATTTTAGCATTTTTGGCCCATTTTATTCCCCCCCACTTTTCGACCTCCTCCAAAAAAGTGGGGGGGGGGCGGGCCCCCCCCCCACTCGAGCACCTCCCCCCCCACTTTTTTGCGCCCCCCCCCACTAGTTTGGGCTTCCCCCCCCCACTCACTATAGGGTGCCCAGAAAATGCCAAATTTTAAGGATTTTTGGTCAAAATTTTCAAAAATTTTTGATGCAAAATCGCCTTTTTTGGTGCTAAAACTTGATTTTTGAGCACTTTTAAGCATAGTTATAGCAGTGTATGTGGAAAACAGGCTATTTATACAGTATTTTTAGCATTTTTGGCCCATTTTATTCCCCCCCCCCCCACTTTTCGACCTCCCCCCACTAGTGGGGGGGGGCGTCCCCCCACTTGTTTTTGCCTAAAATGAACCCAGAACAGTCTCCCTCCCGAAATTTCTTCTTCCTCCCCCCATTCCGGAAACATCCCTAAAATGCCCTGATTGAGGGAGAGAGTGAGATTTATCAGTGGAAATTTAATTGCAAATGGGGCAGGATGCATTTTGCCAACCTAGCGATTTTTGTCAGCTAATCGTCTCTGTATAATCTCTGTTTTCGTTTTTATTTATAATTATATATAATTTTAATCTCATTTCAGGCGAAAAGTCACATCTACGCAAGACGGCCACCAAATTTCCCCTCCGTCCTGAGACGGTGGCCCGTTTCCGGGAGTCCCGGGTCTGGCAACTGGAGCAGGACTTTTATGAGTTTGCTCGAGAACAGTTTCATTTCGTCCGGCAGCAACTGCTGACTCCGGCCCGCGAAGCGGAACCCGGCCCGGAACCCCCACCCGTGGCGTTTCACTATGAAAAAATCCGACCCGCCTCGCCGGGCAAAGCTCGTCGAGCTAGGCAGCAGCCGAAAGGCGGAGAACAGCTGCGAAAACGTCGCCGGAAACGTGATTGATTGAAAGCTCATTTTAATGTGCAATTTACATAGGCGTGTTCGCGACATTTCGCAGGATTTGAGTCTTTGGCCTAGACTGCACTTTGACGTGATCTACGTATACTCTCTATACGTATCTCATTTTTGACTTAACTTCCGCTTTCTGGAAGGACTCTACGTTACACCTATCTGTACAGAAAGGGTGATAAACTCAACAACAGTTGTGCATTCCTTTCATTTGAGTTTATTCCTTCGTTTTGAACACTTATTGATCTATGCAGTCTCCACTGGTTATCTTATCTTGTCTTTAAGACTTGCTGTTCACTGTGTACATAATGCTAAGAGTATGCCACTAGCGCCCAGCCTTACTGTCTGTCCCAACAAACGCTACGTCCTCATATTGACCTTGGGTGGCAGGGACGTGTTCAGAATCTTGAATTTGGGAGAAAACGATAAAACTATTGACTTGTTTTTTGCAGGGTCAAAACGGATTTTAACTGGAGGGAGTCCCATACGACAACTCCAGAGCTCAAACAAATCCTTTTTTGCTTCAATCTTTTTTATTTTAGTCTCCTGTAGTCTGTAGTGAGAAGGGAGGACAGCCCTTTCACCAAGGATTGATCTTTTCAAAGCTTTATACTCTGGTTATGTCCTTAACCTGAGCGTGTTAAAGAATTGTTCGCTACTTAATAATATTTAGCCCCTACTGTTTTTGTGTTTGTTTTTTTCTTTCGTTCGTTTGTTGGAATTTTTTGTGATAATTCGATCATTTACATTTTCGTTCTTCCGTTGAATGCGTACTTAGTCTACTCTTGTGTAATGACGTCTTATATATGTGCTTCATCCCTAGCCAGCACTATGGTTGCAGTCACGAACAATTCCTCTCCACTGGACTCTATCAGCAGACAGATCGGCACAAATTTGAAGCCAGTCAGTTTTCCAGCGTCGACCATAGATGAGTGGTCCGGACAAAAAGTTCAAATCTTCAAGAACAGTTCGACACCAGGATTTTTGGAGGTCGTCCCGGAGGCCGCTGCCAATTTGCAGGTATCGGCATAGTTAGGGCAGCACGAGGATGTCTATATTCCGACATTCTCAGGACGTGACCTAGCCAAGTTAGCCTTCTTTTCCTGAGCACTACATCGATTCCGTCGGTGTGCAGGAATCTCGCTCGTACTTCTGCATTTGTTATATGTGCCTGTGGTGCAATACGTAAGATGCGACGCCAGCAACGATGCTCGAAGGCACTGGATTCTGCCACAATCGGCTGCCTTCAAGGACCAGGATTCGCATCCGTATAGCAGAACGCTCCTGACAGCAGCATCGTAGACTTTCGAC
>JASAND010022555.1:0-35164 GCA_030248195.1 Trissonchulus latispiculum | reverse complement strand
CAAGCCACAAGTAAATAGCAGTCAAGCACGCTGAAATGACGTCAGAACTCATAAGTTGACCAAAGTACTTGTGAAGAAAGAAGATGCCAAAAGAGAAGCGATTTGAAATGTACAGTAAACTACAAGAGCAATTGTGAAATAGCTTAGTTCAAATTTGCTGTGCTGTAACCCCCGTGCCTCCATCCAAGTTGTGAAGCACGATGTGCACTGTGCTTCACAACTGCATTTGTGAAGCACGCTGTACCGTGCTTCACAACTATAGTTGTGAAGCACGCTGAAGCAGATGCACTATGTGGAGTTGGAATGTAAGAAATGAAATTGTAACTTCAGCACAAGAAACCCGAAAAATTCTGTCCTCGACTGGGATTCGAACCCATGACTTTCGGTTTATCAGTCCGATGCTCTCCCAACTGAGCTATCGAGGCTTCAGACATACAAAGCTAGAAGGAGTTTGTATCCAAACTGAAGTAATAAATGAATAATGTGCTTTACGTACAACGCGGACAAACACATGACCCAGGGCGAGGAACACTCTGGTGTGCTGCCTGCCAAGTCTAATTCAAATTTCCGGTATTTTAAAGTTGAACTAAGCTATTTCACAACTAAGTTGTTGCACAATTTCTCGCGCACCATCTAATTTACGGACACGCCAAGCAATACTGCAAGGGGTTGTGAAACCCGAGTGTTTCTGAAAGCTTAGCACTCGAATTATTTTGTGGTACTCGGGCTCCGCTTCGCTCCGCCCTCGTACCACAAAAAAATTGTCGTGCAAGCTTTCACGAAACACTCGGGTTTGTAATGCACTCGCTTTGCTCGTGCATCACAACACCTCGCAGTTTCGCTTAGCGTGCCTGTAAATCAGCTAGTGCACTCTATGTTGTGCAACAACCTATACTAATTCCTGAATAAGACAGTGAACTGAAGACTTTTCGAAAGTGTAAATTGCAAAGTAATAAGAAATAGAGAAATATATTCAAGAAAAAATAATTTGCAAAGAACTGATACATTTAATTTCATTTCTTAATTGGTCCGCTGTCGAGAAAGTGTCGTCATAGTGTATAGTACCATAGTGTCTACTGTGCAATTTCATTTATTTTTTTAATATTAATTAATATTTGAATGCAACAAGAGATACGTCGACTTGTGGGATTTTTCAGCTGTGTGCACGGACCGGTGTATGGTTTGCGGCTTGCTGAAACTGAAACTGCAAAATCATCTTGTCGGCAACTGACCACAAGCAGTGACTTTGCTTGTGGCTTGTGACTTGTGACTGATTCGTTGATGAAACCAAAATTGCTTATGGCTTGTGAACCTGTGAACTTGTGACTACTGATAAAATCGGCCCCAGGCAGAGTTGTATTCTGGGTCCGGGTGCCCATCCGGGTAGGTTTTACTGACATCCAGGTCTAGAACAGGTGTTTTAAGACGACTTGAAATGCGATATAATTGAGTTCTATAGCAAAGATTCGCTGTGTTAAAGAGGCTGTAGTTGTCACTGCACCAAAAATAGTGTACTATAGTTGTTTCTACTCGTAATCCGTGTCTGGACGGGTCCAAAAATTCTGACCCGGATCTAACTCTTATGTCGGCCCGCTTATGACATTGGTCACTAGAACGCCTTGGGTTTGCAATATCAATAAAAGCTTATTGTAATTCTTGATAAAAACATGTAAAAGGTTTGAAAAGTGGAAAAGGAACAGAACCAAAAACTTAGTAAACTTTGTTTTCCTTTTGGAAAAGGGCGGAACGGGTGAGATCGCATTTACACAAAGGGAACAATCTTAATGCACCCAAGACAGTTTGGCCGAGTGCAGACCACAACAACTGTTCCATTCTTAGCTGTTGTGCCAATGTCGTTAGAGTCTATGTTACAATAATATAGTACATTCTTAAGAGGATGCATGCAGGACCACTCCCCATTAAGAGGTCCTTTCGTATTGCTTTGTGTTACTGCACCAGAGCATCTTCAATTAATCAGAAGAACTAATTTTTGCAATTCTGATCTATATGTTCTTCGTGGCGTTTCATGACTAAGAGTAGATGATTGGCCTTTTCTTGCCACGGTTGCTAAATTTTAGGTCGCGACGTTTCGCCCATCTTTACCTATGGGCGTCTTCAGGCTGGTAGCCCTTAAGAGGGCTGTTGGGATAAGAGGCGGTCGGGGATTTGATCCGGGACCGTACGCGCCACACCTGTGTAACATCACCACTATGTCCCACTACTCTTGACTTGAATTATCTATTATTTACTTTTCTTGCAACAGTTATTTGTGTTTTTATCAACTATAGGTACGAATTATGTTTACTACTTCACCAGAACGTTGTCAAGAAAGAAGAAGGAGCTCATCGATATTGCCATGTCAGGAGGAGACCTTATTGGGTTGTATGGAAGAATTGTTGCGGACCGCCAAAACATCACCTCCACTCTGAAGACGTCCCACCGAGAAAGTGTAACAGAGCATGTCAGACACTTTGGACTTCCAGAATTAAGGCTTTTCGGCAAAATGGCGTTATTAGGACTATTTGTTGCTGCCGTTTGCCTTATACTTGAAATATTGGTTTCATATTTGTGGAGACAGAAGAATTAAATTGGAAGCCAATAATTGGACGAGTCGAGCGTGAAACGGGTCCAGGGAAGAATGTATACCTATAGAATGTGTATGATACTATAAAGGACGTTTTCCAGAAGGGAAAATTTATATAGTGTTGGGTCAACGGAAGTTTATATGAAAGTAGTGGTTTGTTGTCGTATACATTCGAATTTTTGCAAGATTGGCTTTAGCTCCATTACGAGCTTTAATGGATCTTGCTTTCCGTACTGTTTTTATACAGTATCAGAATCTGTTAATGAAGAATTGAAAGAAGGAATGAAACTAAGACGTGTCACCACAGCACCTGCAACCCGAAAACTTTTGAAGTAGAGATTGAACCCACAACCCTTGTCCACGACCTTTAGTCCAGCGCTTTACCGATTGGTCCAACCAACCAAACTCAATGTCGAACCAAGCATAAGTTTGAATTTTTCCCAAACTGTAGAGACATTTTGTTGACGCTTTTGTGTCAGCCTCTTAAGTCTAATGGGAGCAAACCTCGACTTTGAAACTGTAACAAATGAAGAACGAAGACGAGCGAGACTAAGATGTCTCACCACAGCACCTCCGACCTACTTTACAAATATTTTGAAGTTTAAGATGTGAAGTTATGTTAATTTAGCAATTCTCAAAGCAATTGGTTTGCTCATTACAATGAAGTAAACCCTCGCCGAAGTTTTTTTCTGGTATCAAAGCTTGGTCAATATAACTTTGGGCTATTGAAGTGTACATTTATATAACAATATGATATGATACAGCTAAAGTTAAATTTCAGTTAAAAGAAAATGAAAGAAAAAGAAAAGAATTCTGGAAATAAAGAAAAATTCCAATGCATTTTTCTTTAGCTTTCTTTAAATTAAAGATAGAAGAAAGAAATTAGTAGCCGTTTTCTATTTTATTACGTTACTCACAACTGCTAGTCTGTGTCGACTGATTACGGGTGTACTAGAGTTACTAGACTAGACACGCCACCCCCTGCTGTATAAGCTTTGCACTAAAGTTGACCTATGGATTATCTGTTGGACTCTGTGACTATTGTTTGAAGACAGGCCGAAAAAGAATGAAGACAGCTGTCAATACTTCAGTTTCAACATGACAACTTGAATTTAAAGAAAAGGAAATGAAAAGAAAAGAAAATTGCAAAAGCTTTCTTTCGCAAGAAAAATTAAATAAACTTGAAATAAAAGTAAATGAAAGAAAAGTTTCCTGAAATTAAAAGTTAGCTGTATATAGTAAACAAACTATGAAATACAAAATATGTACTATTCTAAGTTGGCCCCCTCACTTCAAACAAATTTGTCCATAACTACCGGCCCAGGTACCTGCTATAATTTAGAGTTTAGTGAGAATAGTAAGTACAGTGCTCCAAAAATCTCCCAACAATGGCCCACTAAAGGAAAAAGGTTGGCCAGGAAAAACCAAACTGCAGTATAACAACTTTGTCCAGTAAACCATTGTCACGTGAATATTTAAACTCAAATGATTACATTAAAGTAGCGAGCAGGTCGAGCGAGTCAACGAGACGTCAGCTTTCATGAGTGAGTTGGTCCTTTCCTGCGTTATCTAATGTCATATTAATTTTTACATAGTCAATTGTCTGGACCAACGAATGGCTAATGTCCACTAATAATAATAATAATAATAATAATAATAATAATAATAATAATAATAATAATAATAATAATAATGATAATAATATCACACTAATAATATCCAAATGATCAACGGCTAACAAGTAACGGCCACGCCAACTGTGTGACTGTTCACGACAATGATAAAGGAAGCAAAAGCAACACTTGTGGTGTGACCTTCAAGGGCGCACATGATTTTGGAAATATAAAATTTTAAGCATTATACAATCCTTCCGTGCATGTTTGATGTTATTATTATTATTATGCAAGTGGAACTACAAAAGTATTGTTCATAATAGAGATGGACGAATTAGAAGTTATGACAGATCAATGCTTTAGGTATTACTATTATCATGTTCCACTACTACTGCGTTTATAACATTTCAGAATTTGCTATGCAACGTTTCCAGCTATTGCTAGCAAATTTCTTGAATATACTCAATAAAGCTGAAATTGTTGCTAATTTACGAACTAAGGGCCTTTTCGGAGCAGAGCCTTAAAAGAGCAGAGCTAAATTCGTTAACTTGTTTAACCCTGCAGGCGAGTTAAAATGAACTGTTGAACTCTTTTAACCCTGTGCGCGAAAAGGATGAGTTTTTAAACTCTTTTAACTCTCTGCGCGAAAAGGCCCTAAGAAAACATGAAATTGAGTTGCACTACATTCAGGATTAGTTAAGTATTAAATATTAAAATTGAATTAGTTTAAGTATTAAATAAAATGTATTAAGCAACAGCCGCCAGTATGTTTGTTCTCATTTCAGGTCAGACAAAGTTTGAAATAACATCATCTGCTGTGAAAGTTTGGTCCTGAATTTGAGCTCTAGTGTTGGTAATGACAAAATCTTTGACCTTTTGCAAGCATTTAGTAATACCCTTTGTACCCTTTGCTACTCCTTTTAGAAGTATGTTACAGTCTTGGAGCCAGCCGCCTGAAGCTAGCTTATTCTTTACCATCTTTCTGGATTTCCAGGAAAGTTGAGAATAAACTTTTTCGTTCTCACAGTATTCTTGTGAACTGGGAAGGAAAGAGAACCTGAAGGAGCACTTCTCTGGGGCGCCTCATTAGTTGTCACCATTGAATAAAATTAAATGAAAAATCGGACGCAAAGCAGCACAGAGACCCCCTAATAAAAGGCTCACTACTTTTGTTGAGGACAATTTGCTTGAGGAGATAAATTTGAACGGCCAAGAAATATAATATAATATCTTTCACAAAATTTCATCCCCTTTCTGAGTTCCTATAAATTGTGTTTTCAGAGCTTGTTAGGTAAATGAGGAAAAGTTTTTCGGAACAGATCTTCTTTTTGAATCTGGCCGGACCTCTTAATGGAAAGAAGAAGAATGGAGGGGCTCTCCAGTTACATGGTCTTTGCTTCATATTAATAACCATCTGTCTCATAGCGCATCAGTCGTCTTGCGTTCTTGAATTTACCAAGACTGCATTCACATGATAAGAGTGCAACAGAGCATGCAGGCTGTCTGTTATCAGTTCGCGATCCATGTCATGCACGCTAACGGTCCGACGTCTTCACACACCACAACTTCGTGCTTCTTTGAGTTCTATTTTAAGGTTTTAATGTGCCCGGTTTACTTTACCAGTTGTCCGTTTGTCCGTTTGGACGTTTGGGCATACAAAATGTTAAACACTGCTCAACTTTTCTTACGCCCAAAGCGCCCAAATGCCCAAACCAACAAACTGACATGTATAAACCGGTCTATAGCCAAACACAGAGCACAAGTGAGCATATGCAAATAGGCATAAGGGTTTGATTTGAGTTTGGTACGGATTTCTCAATAGAAAGGAGAAGGACGGTAACGCGCCGAGCACTGCTTGGGAGCTGATAACAGAAAGCCTGCCTGCTGTCACTCTCTTATCCTTATGTAATCTTGATTTTGCAATATGCCTGTAAAGGGCTGTACCACGAATTTTTTGTACCGTTACCACCTGTCCCGCATTCAAATTTTGTTTCGGGTTCCGCAGCGTCCCACAATTTGCAAATAAAATATCCCGCGTAATCGGGGGTACGCGATAGTAGCATTTTTAGGTCTATCATTTATAAAATTTAATATAAAGTGCATGATATCTTAAAATTAAATACGGATTGTTTTTCACAGTCTGGATTATTTATTTTCTGATCATTATGACGAGTTCTTGATAATTATACTGTTTAATCGGAATACTCAGATAAATTGCTGTGTGTAACTGCTATTCATCAGAAAACATTGTTTGTCTTTTTTCTATGATTCCAAATTTTTACGTTCGGGGACCGAAAATTTTTAGTTTTATACTTTGCACAAAGGTTCTACATGCAAATTGTCAAGCCAAACGTTTTATAGACAGGAATGTTCATCACTTATTCTATTTTAAGGCTACACTAAATACCATTTATTGACTTGGCATTTCGTTAGTTCGACTGTTAGTTCGAGCCTAATCAATAGAATATGTAAGAAATACATGTAAATCATATGATTACTAAGTTAATCAGAAGACTAATTTCTGGAATTATTTTGGCACCCAACAATCTGCTATGCATGCACAGCATGATTCAGATTGCTTTATACCAGCACCCATGGGTGAACTCAAAACAATTTAATGAGAAATTAAATGGCGTGTAACTGTGCAGTAGTGTGAAGGAGTCTTCCCCGAGATTCCTCGTCCATCTTTGCGCTATGCTGACTTTAAAAAGCCAGACGTTAATTTAGTATTTTGCAACTGTTACAGATTGCTGGCTGAGGCCACATTTATCCCTTGACGAATAAGAATCTCTTCTAAATGATCTGATCACAGCTTAAGCTTCTGTGGGGATGATTCAAGGCTTAATTTCAATCTTATTTCTGTCGCAGAAGTACGGTTCAGACATGTCCAAAGACATACCTTCAAATGTTTTCGTTTGTTTTTGTTGTGCATAGTTGACCATTTGCTCTAAAAACAGCAAGATCCCAACAACTCAGCGAAGACCATGTTTAGTAACAACCCAACAACATAGACTTCGGAGCTAGGTCGTGGTTGCTACACTTAACACCTAGCCAGCAGCTGTCAGGTACACACACGCATCCAACTTCTGCCTTTGTTGTGTAGAAAGTCACCTTAGGTTACTGACTTCGCGAGTCGAGTTATTATTTTAGAACAGCGGCGACTGATCACAGCGGCGAGAAGTCTGGTGACACATTCGATGCAATGTTGATGAAGAACGTTACAGAGATATTGGACAAACTTCTGCAAGGATACGACAAAAACCTGAGACCAAGTCTGAAAGGCCAGTCAATCGTTGCTTTAGTAAAGTATAAACGAAGTGGAGGGATTATCATAAACACACTGAAACTTAGTATGGCAATACAGCTAGGTGCCACATATAAAGAAATTAAAATAAAATCTGAATAGAATGGGAATAACTTTACAAATCTGAAAAAATATTCAAATTTAATATTTAGTCACATTACATGAACCAGAGATGAAACCGGGTCACTATTTGCTGACCCGGTGACCCGGTGACCCGGTAGACCCCTGACCCGGTGACCCGGTGACCCGGTGACCCGGTATTGTTGAAAATTCAGGCTTAAGCTTGGATAAATTAAAAATACTTATATTGGGGTGCGGCGAGTGTTTTTTTGCCTTTTTGGACATTTTTGGTGTCCAAACTAAAGCAGTTGGGCAAAATTTTTGCTTTTCTTAAACTACGTTGGAAAGTATGTAAATATTTTAAGTAAACCGGAAAAAATCAAAACTGATTTGCACGATTTCGCATTCAATATTATGTGAAGTAAACTACATAGATTTTTGAATCAAACAAATTGGAACAGAATATTTTGCCAAATCATCACATCACATCATCTAATTTTAATTATATATAGAGCAGCTTAACATTAGCACCTTTGTGTTTTATCATTATCATTATCATTATCATATCATCATATATTTTAGTAAAATATTTTATTTAGTTGTATGGTTGAGGTTTCACTCAGCGGAGATGAAATATTCTTGCTTATGGCTAGGATTCAGATTATATATTCTACGAATAAAATCACAAGTCCGTTAGTTCCTAAAGATATGTAGTAAGCCATAACAATAGCAAAAAATGCAAAGCAAAACTCAGAATCTGTAAACCTTGTTTTGCTGACATTTTTCTTCTTACCGAGATTTGAAACACACATCCTAAACCCCTTCTCCAAAAATGATAGAATCAGCGAAAAATCACTTACAGTAGATGGAGCATGGTTAGATTCTAAACTAAAAATTTCAGACTCTCAGTGCCCATGTAATAATATTCATTTTCTAGTTAAGATTCAACGCAATCATTGTAGTTTCAAACCTATCCAAAGCGACAAGCATTTAAAAATACACGATTAAGCTAGGAATATTTCTGTTGCTAGTTTTTTGAGTAATTATCGAATGTTTCAGTTAGCAAAAACTGGTAAAAACTTTGAAACATATGACATAACAGCAAAAAAATTCCCCCAATCAGAAATACCGGGTCAAGACCGGGTCAGAGCTCCTGACCCGGTGACCCGGTGACCCGGTCCATATAGTGACCCGAACTGACCCGGTGACCCGGTTTCATCTCTGACATGAACTGTCCTATACGCTGCCGTGAAGATTGTCCAATTGAACACCAATAACTCGAAAGCTATTCCGATCTCATTCACAGACGTTTCTGATCTGTTCGAACTTAATCAAATTTCCTTTTCAGTTCCTAACATTATAATTCTAATATTCTATTATTCGATTATTCTACTAACATTGCTTGCTGACTATTGGTGTGTATTTTATTTATTCTCTGAATCGATTAATCTAACCGTCAATTTAGGGACAGTGCTAGATCGTAAAGAAACTTAATCAAGATTTAAACTAGTCAACTATTATATCCTTCAAAATATTTCGTTGAACAGAGTTCTTCGAAGCAATAACTTTGAGCAGAAATTTGCGTCTCCAGAGAAAGACACCTAAACTTCCACGTGTCTACTAAACTTTTTATCCATGCCAACCTAGGTGCAATGGAGGCTACATTATTTAACGTCTATTAGTGAACTACTTGTTAATTGCGTCTGCAGATTTCATTTACTTTTGGTGCAGTCTACTGTTACACTATCTGGATGATAATTGAAATTATTTGACGAATGATGCCGAATCTAAAGCAAATGGAATAATTAGGGGAATACTATTTTGGAAAAACTTTTGCAGTACAATTGCTTGTTTAATTTTGTTTCAAACAATTTCCAGAAAGAAAGAACTATGTTTCAGGTCCTCCTGTTCTTGTTAATGTTGATATTACAGTCCTTAGCATGGGTCCAGTTTCGGAAAAAGACATGGTATGTTAGCCAAGTGAGCTGTTACGGTAGAACACGGTCATTGCCAGCCTTGGGATTGCTTAATTTGCTTAATTTTTGGCTTATCGTTTATCTGTCAGAGTAAACAACTGAGAAGGGTTCAGAAAGCTAGATTTGCTAAAAAATATCAAACCAGCATTGCCTTGATTAATTTAAATATAAAAATTAAACAGAAGAGACATTTTGGAAAGGGATCGAGACTTCCAACGGGATGTATGTAATATAATAAAACAGAATGTTTTCAGAAAGAATTACTTTCACAATATTTCCAGAGAATTTGAAAATATTTCTAAAACTTTGTTAATGTTTCGGATACTAAGTTTTTCCCAAGCTTCCACAAATTTTTAGGATGCGTCGGCAGCATTTGGGTCGTTTTCGTCAACTTTGCTGGGGCTAAATCTGCTAAACGAAGCAGTGAATGCTCCAATTTCATGGTGATACCTACATGTTTGGTGCATTACCTATTACCGATTGTAATGAATGTACATAACCGCAACCCTGAAAACATTAGAGGGATTATATCTCGTTGCTTCTTTGTTTAAGGTAAATTAAAAGTGCTTCCCTGTTCTTTAGGAACTGTCGCTTGACTGCTACTTTCGGCAAAACTGGAACGATGAAAGGCTTCGTTTCGAAGGACCCAGGGACGAGCTCTCCTTGAACGCTGTCAAATTTCTAGCAACCATATGGAAACCGGATACGTTTGTCCGAAATGGGAGACAGTCTTACCTACATAGAATTACAGTGCCCAACAAACTACTACGACTGGGGAAGCAAGGAAATATTTTGATTTCTCAGAGGTCAATGAAGTGCTTTATGAAACCTGCCTCCAGTTGTCTGCTATTACTATTATTTTACTATTACGAAAAACACTGCTTGCTACCAGATGATTAAACCTGACTTTTCACCATTTTATGTAACGTCTTTTTCTAGCCTTCTGTAGTTATCCTGTTGTTTGATTAGCAGTTGGGTCATCAAGATCAGTACATTTTCAGCTTGTTTATATAAAAACCTTCACATATAAAAATACGTCTATTTATGCGTAATTTAGGCTTAAATTTTAGACAATGACAAAATTAATGTAAATGTTTAGGCTTACAATCCGTGTTCGCTGCCCAATGCATCTGAGAAAATTTCCTATGGACACTCAAGCATGTCCAGTAGAGATTGGAAGCTGTACGTTTTAAGGCATATTTTTGACTGTAGCAGTAGACAGGAATGCTAAAGCTCGTCTCGGGTTTTACATAGAGTGCAACTAATTGTCTAGTAGACCTCATAATCGCATCTAGCAATTTTTATGTTCGTTGAAAGATCCGAAGGTATTTCATAGACAAAAAAGTAATTGTTAATTTTGCAGTTACTTATTTGTTACAGTAGGCCATACACACAACGAAATCGTTTACACCTGGAATAAAGTAGAAATTCCTGACGACATTCACTTATCTCAGTACAAGCTGAAGGATTATCTGTACGATGAAAGGATTTTACCAGCATTCTACAACACATCAGGTAATTTATTAAAACTCTCATAATTGTCATACGCCTAATAACAAAAGATTTCTTTAAAAATAATATCGAATTAATGGTACCTATTACGAAATCTAAAATTAAGAATAACTTTTAGGTCAAGTTAGTGCAACTTGTTTGCAGTTTAAAGATTAAGCTAATGTTTTTGTTTCTTCATTCCCAGTTGTAGCCAATCATTATTATTACGACCATTATTACTAAGGTCAAACTAACTAAGGTACACCATGTTGATCAATATATAGAATTCATTTTTCAGAACGCAATAAAACTGCGCAGAAATCTTTAAAATGTGTTAAATCTGTGCAGATTTGTTAATTTTAAAAAGGTTTCTGCATAGAAAAGGTCATAAATTTGTGTAGAATTGCTTTCTTGAGTTAGGGCAATTGAATAGAATTTGCCTAAATTGAGAAAAATCATTAAAAAACTGTGCAGAATCTACACAGATTTACCGCAAGCAATAAAGGAGGGGTCTGAAAGTTTGGATGTTTTGGTTTAAATTCTGCTGGTGATCTCCTCTAGTGTAGTAAAGAATTAGTGACTCACAACTCACAGAATTTTCCTTTTAAAAGATATTCTTCATTATATATCGGGGAATTAATTTTCAATACTATTTATTTTTAGGTACATTCTGGTAATATAGTTCCCTGAGCACGTTAGAAATATAATAAGCAGCATCTTGCCGGATTTCCGTAAAATTTTGGTTGCATCAGTCATTTTTGCATTTTTCGGAATTTTTGTGGCAGTACACCTAACGATTTTTCATACTTATTGTTTTTATTTCAGATTTTTGACTATTCTACGGCTAAAACAACACGACCATAGACCACCACCGTGAATTACTAGTTATTACCTAGGATTACAGAGTTCAGTTTGACGTTGAATTGTTGATCTCCATCTCTATTGTTGATTGTGTGACGATTCCCCCAAACAGGACATACCGCTGTCAAAATGTTGACAGTTACATGTCAAATTTAATGGTCACTTGAGATAGAAGATAAAGAAGGGTTGAAGCAAATGGAGAACAGGGAAACTGTTAAGAAATGAGGGGGTTTGTTATGAATTACAAACACTGAAATCAAAATTTTGCTACGTTTTCATCATTTTTAAACATGTAATAAAAAAACAAAGTTTTAAACATTGTAATTAAAATGTTAACAGCATGGTGGGTGAATAAATTTTACAAATTATAGTAAATTCATAGTTTTGATTTGTACTAAAATTTGTTGACTCTGCTTTTACCTTGCAATGAGACAACTTTTTCCAAAACAGTAAACTCAGCAGTCAAATTTGCACTTGCGAATTCTCATTTGTTTATTTTGGATTTATTTTCATTTATCCTTGATTCGATGCTTCAAGAACAAGCAATTTACCAGATCGAATTTATTGACAAAATGCCTTCTTCTCATCAAACTCTTAAACTTAGTAAACTAGAAATATTCGCTAGAAATCTTAGAGACCTTAATAGTCTTAGCTTTCACAACTTTCACTATTGTCAAATACAAGCTGTCAAATAATAATGTCACTTGTCAAATAATACAAGTCAATCTCTAGATATATAACTGGAACAGTAACTACACTGTAGCGTAATGTCAATAGAATTGTGTCCTAAGATGAGTCACCCTGCTGAGTAAAGTGACAGTTGACAAATGACCCTTCAGTTCAGCCCTTATTAAATTTGGGGGAATCGTCACACAGCCCTATTGTTAAGTGAGTCCATTAACTTAACTCAGCAGGGAGCCACTTAACGCTGGAAGAAAAGTCATTACAGATTACATTTAGTTGGGTCAAAGGCACAGAAGCCACAAATTCTGATTGGCAATGAAGCATTTCTGCCGCGCTTTGATGACTAAACTATTAAAAATCTATACAGAATTTTTTAATTTATAAATCTATACAAAATCTGTGCAGAAATAAATTTTCTATAACCTTCTGTGCAGATTTATGCACAGTTTACTTACTGAAAAAGCGTTTCTATGTATTCGATCAACAAGCTGTACCTTAGTTAGTTAGACAAACGCATTATTTTCTAAATTGGCTTTTTCTGAATTATCTTCTATTCCGCGTTTAGGAATTGGGCATTTCTTAGCAGTTGTTTGATTTTGTATTACCAATAAATGAACCTGATAGTATCATTTAATGCGTTGCCAACGGAAACCTCTGAGAGTTTGGGACTCGCAAAATATTTCAGATTTGACATCAACTTTGATCGTTCACTTCAAGTTAGAGAGGCAACCGGGCTACTACGTTCTGCAAATTTATGCTCCTTGCATTATGATTGTGGTCTTGTCGTGGGTATCCTTTTGGATAAATAAAAATGCTGCACCCGCGAGGGTGGCATTGGGTTTGTAGCTTGTGCGACTGAGTCGTCTATGCGTGTTTATGTGTGTTGATATGTGGCTTGACGCCTTTTGTCTTCACGTCTGCAACTGCATGCATATCGCCACTATCTATAAACGCATTATTACCGAGAAAGTTTTGCTTCTTTGAGAACTTCGCATTTGCAGGCAATTATAAGCAGATGTTTTTCTCAGCCCTTGAAATAACTCTTTCCCAATTTCTATTTAGTCGATCCAATGCTTTCCCAAATTGACATGACGATAACGGAACCGCCTAACCTGGACAAATATTATGTAGGATCAAATTTCTTGGTTTAGTGTGTCTCAAATAATGTATAGTTTGGATGATATCCAGTGGCTGTTATGGCGTACTTTAATGGCTGCCAATCTATTGAAAGCCAAGGAGATTTCTTTGTTTACGACTTCAGGCCTGGGACGGGGGAACGCGTTGAAAATATATTCCAAGTTCCGATTAGCTTATTTGATTGCACACTACATGGGCAAATGCTTTACTGCACGCGCTGTATAAGCTTAGCACTGCATAGCTATAATGATGACATGCTATAGCATGACTGTTGAACAGATTGTACCTCACAGTTGAGCAAAAATCTGGAGGGACGTGTCCAAACGCATTGCGAAGGGTTTCTACCATGCGTTAATGGTTAGTTCTACACGATCTTGTGTCTGAGGCTTAAGTTTGATTTTTTACAAACTTTGCATAGGTAATGCTGAAATACGTAATATCCAGTAGTAATAGGCAAAAACCATTATATTAAGCAAGAATACATAATAGATAAGAGTGTGACAGCTGGTAGGCTCTATGTTGTCAGCAGCTGAGCCATGCTCTACACGCTAACGGCCCAGCTTCTCCCGCAATTGCGTACGTAGTGGATCCCCCCGCAAATGAGTACCTAGTACGCAATTGAGTACCTAGCACACTTTTTCCAATAGGAAGGACCCCCTCCGCAAATGTCACCTATCACTCGACCCCCCCCGCAAAACAGACCTATCATTTTTCAATTGACGAATGACAGGTCACATTTGCGGGGGGGGGGGGGTGACTTACTGTAGAAAAGAGTGAGCATAGGCAATTGCGTACTAGGTACTCATTTGCGCGGGGTCCACTAGGTACGCAATAGCGGGGGGGGGGGGGGGGGCCGTTAGCGCGCAGAGCATGGCTCAACTGTTGATAACATAACATGTATTATGTACTCTTGTATTAAGGTAGCATAGAAAATTTCTTAGGAGTAATGCGTTTTTAATAATTAAATGTCCTGGCTACCCGGGGCTCTGTGTGTGCGTGCGTGCATGCGTAAGTGTGTGAGAGAGAGTGTGTACCATCCGAATCAGAACCCAGTAAAATTTATAAAGAATTTAAGGTTATTCATCAAAACTTTCATTTCCAATGTTTCCTGCCATTCTTCAGACATATTCCTCCCTTGTCCCCTGCAACGATAAGCTTGTATAATTTCCCGACCGACATGCAGATACAGGTGTTTGCCTTTGTCTAATTAGAAGATAACAAGCTCACCATGAGAATGTTTGTTAACTTTTGAAATCATCATGTTTGAAATATTAACCGCTTCTTCTCTTCAAAAATTATTTTTCTGTCAAACCAAAAATGCCCAGTAATAGTTTGTTCCATATCAAAATAGATGGTTGAACTAAATGGATCGAAACTTTTAGTGTGATTACTCCAAGAATTCAAAACGGGTAGTGGCAAATGCTTAACGCACAGTTAACTGTACGTGACTACTGTTATATGACTGGTCGCCAACTTCAAACAGATATTTGTCTTATCTTCCAGCATAAATGAACAATGTTCCCTCCAATTTTTTCGATTAGTTCTATAAGAAATCTAAGACACAGCTTAACGTCCATTAATTTCTATTGCGCACGTAGTAAGTAATGCCCTTGTGCTTGGCACTTGTGCACACTCGTGACACTGTGCATCACACTAGAAACTTTCGTATCGCTTTCGGACAAAATCATGAGTGCTAAGGTGTGCGAAAACGTATGCTTGTACATTCCGTGTTATTAAATGTGACTGCAGTGCACGCGAACTTTGTAGCAATCATGTCGGAACACGTTCTTTCACATGATCTGTCCCTCGTCCTGTTACAAGGTTCACCTACGTTTTCTTTACAGTACATTAATGTCCAATTTGCAAAGTGTCGGTCTCTTTTAGATGTTACGTCAAGTCTCATATTGCACTTCAAGTTGGAGCGACAGCAGGGTTACTATCTTCTTCAAATCTATCTTCCGTGCATGATGGTTGTTGCATTGTCATGGGTATCTTTTTGGATTAACAAGAACGCAGCACCTGCGAGGGTATCCTTGGGTGAGAAAGTTATCGAATTTTGTCGTAAATTTTTGTACTTGATGGAAATTTAAAAATTCCAAAGATCCATCTTTTGTAGGTTTAGGGGCTTAATAACTCGGATGATATCAATCAGCATACTCATATTTCGGATTTGTGAACAACAAAATTTCGTCATATCTCCTAATTGCTCATTAAGATCGATATTATGCTATACTTGGTTATATCCACTTTTTCAATGATAATCTCGCTCCAGTCCGAACCACCATGCGCACAATTTATTGGAACAAGCGTGCTTGTGGCAGCTTTATGTTGTGCTTATGGTATTTGTTGCATGATAAGTTAAGTCAGTTTATGTCGCTAAAAGAAAGTTGCTTGCAAAACAAGGCGTATCCCATGTAGAAACTTCATTCAGCTCGAAAATTTTTATTACCATGAAAGACTGCGTTAATGTTGATTCTAGCGGTGATTAGTATAATCAAAAGTACATAACACGTAAGAGCATGAGAAGCATCATAGCCAATGTATTGAAACACTAAAGTGTTTCACATGGTATTGCTAACACTATCGCCTAATCCAACCCATGAATCAAGTGTAGAGTCAAGCATATTTGCAAGTTCATTAAACTTGACGAATCAATTATATTATATATCGAATTATATTGAGATATGTGTTACTATCCATGTTTGCAAACTGAACACATCCATGTGTCGTACTTGGCTTGCGAAACATCATATTCGAAATCGTTAGATAACATAAGGAAATGGGTATTCAGCAGAAACATATCTTGAAAGAACTTAAAATAATGCGACAACTTTTTTGAAATGACACTTGTCCATGGTATATAGGAGTTCACCTTAAAAAAGTGAGACGCACAAAAGTTTGAGCAAAACAAAATTTGGAGTAAAAGTGGCACCCAAAAGTTGGATTAAAAATGGCTCCCAAAATAGGGATTCAAAGCGGGTCCTAAAAATAGAGATCAAATGAAACTCCTATAAATTTCACTCATCACATATTTTTATCACACTATCCTGGGATCACACACCCAAAAATGGGATTCAAATAGCACCCGAAAATTCTACTCCTCATATAGCTTGATGATATCTTAGTGGTAGCTAATTAGTCACCTAAAATTGAGAGCAAAACAATCACCCAAAATTGGGATAAAAGCTGTCACCCAAAAATGGGAAGCAAATCGGCACCCAAATGTAGGAATCCAAAATGTCGCCCAAAGAGCGCTCAACTGTCCTCCCTATTACTAGTAATGACAAAGCTCACAATTGTCTGCTGTGTGGAAAGGTATTTGATGCTTAGCAGTGAAGAATAATCTAGTTTTTTAACCCTTTGATGGCTGATTAGCCACATGGCCCAAGTGGCGATGACTGATACATGTCCAGGCGCAGCGGCCAGCTGTTTGTTGAAAATCTGGGCCTTTTTTAACACAACAATTCTATCTTGGAAGAACACTTCCAAGCTAGCGGAAAAATTGGAGTTTCTATAGCTGTCCGCGGTCAATGAAAATTTTGATGATTTCGCGCCTAGTTCGAGCGCTGCATTCAGGGCCGGTTGTAGTTCGTCGTTGTTCTTTACGGAATATGGGAGAATTGCGCATTAAAATAATACAGTATATTCCGTCTCAGGGTCAAGCGTTGCACCTAGAAACCAATCAGTTTATTTTCTTCAAGGAAAGTTTACCAACGCCTCGTACTTTGCCTGACAATGACGACGTCTAACTTTTTTGGGTGAGTCGGGGATCCACCAATGCTTTCATTCAAAATGTAGATAAATTAAGTTTCTACAGGTGGTGCCAGTCCAATCTCTCTAGAGGCTCTCAGCAAAAAAATGTCAGTCAACAATATACTGGTCAATTTCAACCGTTAATTCTGAGGGAATTCGGGCATGAAACGGTTAAATTAATAGATTGCCTACTTGTTTTGTTAATTTAGAACTACACAGTAAAAATGAAGAATTCCCCCGAACCATTCACTATAATTTTTGTGCTCACGTATGACGAACAAACAGTAGCCAGACCGTTTTACATTTTTGCACTTTCAGGGACCATTCAAGGTCTAACACATGTACCCTCGTATTAGCGCTATACCTGAGGCGGCAAGGATAGGCAAGGCGGCTAAGTGCATAGAAATGTTTCAACATTTAATGCATCAAACATCATGCTAATGCTCTTACGTAGTGTGTACATTCGGTAGCAAGAAAGATGCATGACGTAAAATCAAACACTCATGATGGTTAGCTAACTACCTGCTCAGAAGAGGTCTATTTGTGCTATCAGAAGCTTATTAAATGTATGGGAAAAGCCCTCAAAACATATCCACTCAAGGCTTCATGCTTATTGTAAACTGAATTTGTAAAATGCAATTGATTGCTCTAAATTCGATCAAGGTTAATGGAAATGACATTACGTTTTCTTTAGAATATGATATGCAATGTGATTTCCTAATCAACAAGGAGCGACAACACTATTGCCGTTTTAGGTGAAGTTAAATTATCAAAAATTGTTTTGCTTTCATCCATTTTAGGTATTATGACGGTGCTGACGGTTTCGACTTTGGGACAAGGAGGTGTTCGTAGTTATTTGCCCAGGGTTTCTTACTCTACCGCTTTGGACCTCTATGTCATAGCCTGTTTTGGATTTGTGTTTATAGCCCTGGTAGAATATGCAGTAATAAACTTTGCTAATCGACTTTATTGGAGACAGCAGGTATTTTCTCATGGTTATATTATTTACGAAATAGAAATCGCTATTGAACACCTGTAGATTTTAATTATCCCTGCTTCATAAATTTGTAATCCACGAGATGCTGCTTAGATAATTTTTGGAAAAGGAAAGTGTAGACTTGGTGCCTTGTTTATTGCAACTATGGCATCTGCGAGCGCCATAAGCGTGCCTTCTGAACCAACACAAATTTTCGTAACCTAAGATACCTTGTTCAATAATACTTTACTGACTGCTAAAGGTCTGCTAATTCAAATAGAAAAACAGGTCCTCAAGTAATGACTAAAATGAACAAACATTACGCCAATTAAGGGATCTGTCAGAACCTGTCAATGACTGTTATGTCGGCTAATTTAATTGAAATTGTACAAGTAAAAATTTATTTTCTTCTATCTCACTATGCTGCTCTATTTCATACAAGCTAAATTTAGTCAAGAATATTTGTTCCTCTTCAGTACTACCCGCTCCATTTAGTCTTACCCCGGCAAGGAGAGGTGTCAGCCTCGCAGCTACTCCTTTTTTACTGGGTAAACGTGGTATAGCCGACACCGAAGCATTGTCTTCACAATTACTTAAGACATTTGTGTAGCAACGATTGAGAATTTTGTCCGTAAGTGACTAGGTGATAAACGCACCTCCAGCCACGATCCCACCTGAATTCGAAAATCCACTAACTAGTTCGCGTAATTGATTGCAAAGGCGAAGCCAGAAACGTTTAGGTTAAAGTCTGGACTCGACATATCCTTCACTTTTGCAACTGAAACTACTAGGGCTTTGTGATGAAGTTCCATTGATGATTCTCTATTCATATTTTAAAGATGGTGGTAAAATTGTTTACTAATAACAAGAGTACAAGATAATGATAAAGAGTATGACAGGGCCTAGTCTTTGTTATCAGAGCAAACACTAGGCTCCGTTCGCTAACGGCTGACCCCCCTACAAATTGGACCCATCACTTCAAAGAAATTTAAGCGCTCTTCTTGCATGCTAAAGCTCGGAAACACAACTACTCAGTTGGTTAAATGTGCCTCTGTTGCGAGCTTTAGAACAAAAATATATCGCCTAAAGTGATGGGTCCAATTTGTGGGAGGGTCAGCCGTTAGCGAACAGAGCATAGTTTTTGCTCTGATAACAGAGACTATGCTTATAGGCTTAGTGTTATACTCTTATCGTTATGTACTCTTGCTAATAATAACAATAATAATGTTAACGTTAGCGTAAATTTAACGTTAATGTAATAACTGAATTACAAATGAATAACTTTATGTGGTTATTTAATTCGAGGCTACGTGTCAATAGATCTCAGCTCAGCAATACCAGCATCAGCAATCAGCAATACAGTAAACCAAATGGTGGCTAACTTCAGCTTCGAGTTATTAACAGTCCACTGGTCGGTCTAAGTTCTAACTTTTTGAGTGTATTCTGCACAAACAATTTTATATACGTCTTCTGCGGACATGCATATCGGATCAGGATGATAGCTGGAGCGCCTGAAGTTAAACTATAAAAGTAGCTAGACAGTTTTATTGTATGTGTAAATCTTCTGAGACAGCAAACGTTCCAGCTTACAGCTACTCCCATATTTAATTTTAAAGAAAAGACGATTTTAAAGAAAGATTCTTTTGAAACAACTCTTTCAAAATAAAGAAGGAGGAAAGAAAGTTAACGTAAAGGTCAAGTGTAGTTTAATTCCTCCCAGCCAACGCTGTGGTGTGCGTTTGTTGCACACAATGCCTATGCTTAAATGTATCACCTGTCATTCAAAATTTGACCTTTGCATTAACGTTGGCTTATCGCAAGAAGAAAGAAAGAAATTTTATCCTGAAAGAAAGAAAAGAAATTAATTTCCAAATATTCTTTCTTTTAAGTTAGATAAGAGCGTAACAGTACCAGATCAATTCTAATACCTTTATATATGGTTGTAGATTCGCAAATATAGGGTAAGTGTGCTCTATCGGTTTGAATGGGAGCTAACCTGATGTCAGGCCTGCGCTGTCTCATCCTGCTTTGGCTGTTTAGCTTTGCTTCGGCGAATCTGCTACACATGCATGTGCTTAAAAACCTTAATTAATCAGCTGACCTTTTCAATGCGACATTGTTACACTAGAACCTTTTGATTGGTTTCGCATGCAGTGACTGATGTCATTGGCCGTCTAACTGAAACTTGCAAAACAGTAACGCAAACGACGGGTTGTATTCAAATATCATTAGAGGAACTTTCATGCCTCCTTTTGTTTGATTCACAACTCACGAGCATTGCTGACTTTGTTCACTTTTATGCTTTAGCAAAAGGAAGCCAGAGCTAAGCACGTATTTACCTCCGGATTACAGATATTTATATCAGCCATGTCAAAGTCACCTAAAGTATGGGCCAGAGCACAACTGCACAGCACAACTGATTACCAACCCCACTTGCACAGAATCTATTCACTATTTCAGTTTGCATTATAGTAGAATGTAGCTTGACATGTGTGCATGTTGTAGTTAGTGATGTTTCAGGCACTGAAACTGAAACTGAAACTAGGTTTCAGGTTGCACGGGTTTCAGTTTCAGGCACTGAAACTGAAGCTTAAACTGAAGCTATTTTGGGAGGAGACCTAAAACTGAAACTGAAACTATTTTAGGTGGCCGACTGAAACTGAGACTGAGCCTGAAACTGAAACTAGATTGAACTAGACTGAACCTGAAACTTGGACTGAAACTAGTTTCAGTCTTTTCTCAAAACATGAAGATTTGAAGGTTTAAAGCGATTTTTTTCATTAATACTCTGCAGTGGAAGTATAATCATAAATTTATGCATTATATTATATCTCAAGGCTAGAATCTGCAGTTTTTCGAATGAACTGAAACTAAAACTGAAACTGAAACTGAAACTATTTTGAGATCTCGACTGAAACTGAAACTGAAACTAGTTTGGGAGGCGACCTGGAACTGAACCTGAAACTGAAACCGTCTTGGACCGCCGACTGAAACTGAAACTGAAACTAAAATCGGCTACTGAAACAACACTAGTTGTAGTTTACAGTTACCAGATTTCCTTGTGCACAAAGTTTATTTTATAGATGTAGACCTAGCTTGTTTATTTCAGCTGCTTGTTGTTACTGTTGCAGTTGTCAAATATTCATTACATAATGAGTCTGACAGCAGCTGGCCAAAGGATTGTTAAGAATTTGCTTTTCTTGCTCCCGTCCAGTCTACTTAAAATGCACCTAAGAACACCCAAACACAAAAGATTAAACAGGATAAAATTTTAAATAAATCTAAAAACTGCAGAAAACAATTCAGCAACATTTAGACAAGCGTGACAGTTGCTCTGAGGGTACGTCATAGGAACAGAAATTGTAATTCTGGGCGTTCAATCACTTGAATGTGCACGCTGCTGTGCTGAGTATTTTCATGTCCTCTAAGTTTCACTGACTGATATACTATTTTGGTACAATAGCCTTGCAGTCATTCCTTTTGCCTGAAAATTATGTTTTTTACTCCCAATGTTGACAAAAAGAAAGCACTAGACTGGATTTTTTGGGACAATTTCTCAGGTTCACTGTGGTTCAAAGTAAAGCTGTCTGGTTTTAATTGAAAATCCATGGGAATATATTTTTGAAAAGTTCACAAAACAGAAAGTTAACAGTGATTCGGTTTCCTTCTGGCCCTGATCCTTTGGATTCCGAGGAATAATTAAATCGACTGAGTGAAACCTAAACATTTGAGCTGTGTGATTTCTGAGGAAATAAACATATCAACACCGTGCTTTGGCCAACTGAGTCAACTTTTTTGTATTTGGAGCACATTTAGAAGTTAGCTTGCTATAATTGCAGACATCTTAAGTTATTTGAACCTTAGCATTTTGTTTCAATACTAAGGTTTGTGTAGACTGCCTGTACATCTTGTCTGGAAATGTTTAGTTCTAATCGTATAGTAGAGCCACGTGTTTTGAGTGATATGCTGCTGTAGCTACATATATCCATATATATATATATATATATATATATATATATATATATATATATATATATATATATATATATATATATATATATATATATATATATATATATATATATATATATATAAAGTGCACATTTCAAATTCACACACCTATGTAGTTTAAGAGCGTTTAAAGATGTGTTATGTTTTGTAAAAATGATCTGCTGTTGTCCATAATGTTGTCCATAATCACATTCTGCTGTGGCTGTTTCCTTTCAGATGAAGGAGCAAGTGAACTTTCTAAAGGATACCATGCAAAAAAGTGAAAACGAATTTGCGGACAAAATGAACGCTCCTGTTGCGTTCGATCCGGACGAGGATGGGGACGTGAGGAACCTCCAGCTCCCCGAGACGAACCTGATCCATCGCGGGGAGACGCAGGTGCATCCGACTGACGGGGACGAGGCCAATGCGCCGACGTCTTCGGAGGAGGCCAAGGAGAAGGAGGACCTTAGCATGCAGGCCTCGGCCAAGATGGGGCGCAAGAAGCTGAGGGACATTCTGACGCAGCAAGGCCACACCGTGGTCGACTACATCGATGACGTATCCAAAGTCCTCTTTCCTTGTCTCTACATTGCTTTCAATGGGCTATATTGGGCATCCTACCTGTACTGGATACCCGATGAAAGCGATGAAGAACTCCGCCAGATATATGGCACTACTTCGCAAAACCATGTGGCCCAATGAAACCACAACTCTTTTCTCGGACAAGCTTACTTTCTTTGTGCTGGCAATAAATCTGAATTGTCATAATGCTGTCGTAGTAAATAGAAATACAAAATGCTTTTGAGAATGACATCAGACAAGGGGCAGAGCTAAAATGTTGTGCAGCTGGTTTTCTAAAAATTCAGCATCGGTATGATCCAGTATCCACTGCTTAATGTACAACAAATTAAACATTAACCGTCAACATTTTAACTCTCTTTAAACACAATAGCTTTCGACGTTTACTTTGTGGTATGTAGCTACAGGAAAGTAACAATTTATAATGTGCTATAGTAGTGTTTGCGGGTATTTGTACCTCTCTTGGTTACCCAACCACCCAACAAAATTTAAACCTCAATGATTTTTCTTCCAGAATTAAGCCGCTTCCTGCTGAGTCAAGTTGGAGTCACCTAACATTAGAGGAGGTGACCTGAACGTCAAATTGAACTGTTAGATTCAGCAAACATGACACAACACACGTGTTTCTATTTATTTGCAGCATGATAAGTTGGTAACTAAAGTATAGTATTACATTGCAGGTTTGCTCTTTTAGCTACTTTCCCAATATGAACTCTGCCTGTTTAAGTCCTCAGCTATAGACAAGGTTAATGCTGACTACTCATGCACTGATGACTTTCGTTTTCATGTATTTACTGTTATTATACTTTAATTAGTCATATAATATCATATCATATTTTAAGCAAACACCGCTTGTCTAAAAAGTAGTTTAAAGCATTTTGGAAGGAAAACGTAAGGTGACGTTTTAAGGGGGGGGGGGGGTGTCGCATTGGGTCAAAATCGATAGTCACGCTCATTTTCTTACACGATATAGGTACATATGTTTTCAAAAACAAGACAAAATATGAGAGTTCGAAACCAAACGGTACAGAGATATTCGGGCTCAAAGCTTGACAACTTGAAGATTTCTGTGCTTTGCAGTCCAAGGTCAAGTGGAGACAGAACGGCAGCGGAATTGAGGTCGACTAATATGGCAAATTAATACTGTTGGTTGGCTAATATTTCAGTGGTAAAAGGACTCTGACATAGCCACTCAGTCGTTCGCAATGCAATCTTCAATTGTGAACTGAGCCTTTTTCAGCTAACTTTATCTCAAACTAACTCAAACTTTACCTTGATCTAACTTACAAATACTACATTTCAGACACATAGTTCTATTAGAAAACTTGTTCGGCTCCTCATTAGCTATCGAATGATACCCAATTTGTCAATATTTTGAAAATTTCAAAAATTGACTTTTGTGACCTCTAACAGATCAAAGGAGCCGATCATACTTGTGCTTTGGGGGGGGTCACCCCCCCCCAGACACTCCCCAGACCTGGACCTCACCCACCCCCAGAATCCGGATTTTTCTGGTTTTCTAGGCAAAATACCGGAAAATCCGGTTTTCCGGCAGCCTTCGGCCGCCGGTTCACCCCCCCCCCAAAACTTCCCCTCCTGCACATGTCTGGAGCTGACACGACAGAAAAGTTCTACTCTGAAGCATTTACCTTTATCATAATGTCCGGCAGGCATTTTATGTGCCAATTTTGGTGGCTTTCGAGTTGGTAACGGGTGATGAATTATTAAAAGAACGTGAAAATTGTGCAAAATGATGATTTTTGCACATTTTGTGGCACGTTGTTGAGTGCACCACTACAAGTGGTGCAAACTTGCAACCACAGTCATAAGAATTCTGTGTATGCGTAGAGTGCAACTATTTGAGCGATTTGCAGCGATTTCTGCAGCTTTTACCAATTGTGCAGGAGAGGCGAAAATATTTTGCTGGTCCTGTTTTTCGTGGTACAAAAAGCACCAATTTTCCAAAATTGTTACTTTAAAAATCGCCAAAAATCCTCCACCCAACAAAATTGTACCAGAAGGGGTATTTGCACTCTCTGATATATCCTTAGCATGTACAACAAAGTCGTAGCGCTGTATCCTTCATACAGCGAAAACTTTTTTCTGCCACACTCTTTTTAACCTAACTTTTTCCTATGCTTAACACATATCAAGGTCACCCCTTCAAAGGTGATACATTCTACAGAACGATAGAAGCAATACTACGCAAAACGCTCTGGTCTTGTTTTGAGGACATATTAGGACTAAAAAATGTGTGAAAATGAGCAAAATCGGAGATGGTCGAAAAATCGGCCAGAAAGCGACCCCTCCCCTTAAGCTTCCTTCTAGCTGCTAGGGTTGTTCCGGAAAAATATTCTCCAGGCCGAGCCCGGGGCCACTGACTCCTCCAAGGTCTGGACGGCCCGGACCAATTCCGATACATAATTGGACATCGGACAGTTCGAATTTACACACACAATACAAATCTACATTTTAAGAATACTATTATGTATACTATACAAGCAGCTTTGAGAACATGATTTGTGGGCTATGGTTCAAGCACCACTGTTGATTAATAACCTGAGTCTGAGTATTTTAGTATTCGACTTATGTATACATGATGTCGCATAAATTTAGTGTTGGCCCGGATTCTGTTTCTTTAGAAACTTAATTGCATTAGAATGCAAAATTACTACTGCAATTTGTCCATTTATGATTCCTTCTGATTTCCAGGTATTGCTCTTAGACTAATCAGCTAAAAAGACACTTCTTCTCATCTGTGACATATATGCCTTGAAGGGATTTCCCAATCAGTAAACTCTCAAAGTAGTAATATCTGAAGAGACTGCTGAACTCCCGTTGTATAAGACATCGCAAATAAACTCCGAAGATATGGATTAATCGAAGAAACAATAAATATGGATTAATATAATTTTTTACATATGTAAACTTGTCAAGCGAAATTTTACCGCATCTCGCTTAATGTGAGTGCATTTTGAAAGCAGTGCGCGTGACACTGGATTACTTCCTGACTCTTAATTTCTGATACTCAGTAGTGTGAAAGTTGTGGGCAACGGCATGCCGTTTGGAACTTTTCTGGGCCGACGAACAACACTACTCCGTTGTCAGTCAAAAGGCAGCTAGCTAACCAAATCTAAGTAAATACGTAGAATTAAATATGTGGTAGAGTAGGTTCTAACCATGAAAAATTGAGCTCACAGATGAACTTAACAAGGACTACAAATAACTGTAAAGATAATTAAAATAATTCAAACTGCATTCGACCGAACAACATTTTCTCAAATCTTTCCTTTTACGTTTAATAAACTAGAGTTTTGCTAACTAAAGAAAGCAACATTGACCGTTCAAGCAAAGTTGTTACGTGAATGGTTTCTCTATTGCTCACTCCTATTTAAATTCTATGCTTGAGACACTTTGCTCTGGTTTGCTGGTGACTAGCGCGAATTCGACTTGAGCTGCGGAAAATTGTATTGGCATCTTTATTTGTGTTTTAGCGGAAATCGTGTGGACAGGGCAGAGTCAGAACCAACTCAAGCAGAGGAGATCAAAAATAGTGAAGTTCTATAAGAGTATTACTGAAAACGGAAACTCAAGGTTCAATACTAGCAGTTTCTACAAATTGCTTTTTCCCGTTGAATATCGGGTTTTTCTAATACAAATTCTAATTTCTAATTTTCTAATTTCTAATTTTTCTATACATGCATTTATTTCTTGTGTTGTGCATGCATTAATGAATACATTTCTGTTTCAGCAGAATTCCCGGGCAAAATTAGAACCAAGAAAAGTGCTGGCTCATCACAAATACAGATAACTTTTGCTTTTCTTGTCCTTCATACAGATTTAACATGACTTAAATTCTGCAAAATAGAATTGAAATACATATAATACAGTTTGAGTAATTTGTGAAATCTGATTTAATGTATTGGTGCAAGTGTATTGTAATATATTTCTTATTTTCCATTTTATTTCAGAACTTAGATACCAATATTCTACATGCCAGTGAACAAAGAATAGGTATCAGCAGATCTACAATGAATGAAAATTGACGTCAAATAAAGATATAAACTAAATGTTGTCTTAGTATTCACTTTCTTTGTACCGTATTGTTCACTAAAATGTATGCCATCAATTTATTAATGCTTGTTTCATGCTTGCATATGATGGTTTTGCATTTTTATTCCTACTGGAGCAGGAATGTATAAAATGGAAACTTATATGTTTAGTGCAGTGTGAGTCATTTCTCCATTCAGAAGCCCTATCTTCAACACAGGGCTAGCTTAGGTCAAATTTTTTATGCAAATTAGGTTTTAGAACCTATTTAAGCAGAAGAACTGAGAGCCGTCCGTCTTCTGCTGTCAGCACTCTTAACGGTTAGAGATTTTTGAGCACCTTTGTAGCATTTAGCATTTCTTTCTTCTGTTCCAGATTTTCATAAAACTGGCAACCGTGTACATATGAGTAGATTTTGAAGTTTTAAAATTTTAAAGGGGTTGGACCAACTTCTAATCTTGGGTGCCTGACTTGACCAGTTGACCCATGGTCAAGTCAGGCTAACGCTTCTGATTCACATTTTTTTATGATTTTCCACTTCAAAAGAGGGGGTAATTCCTCATCTCACTTTTGCTATCAAAATTTAAAAATAGATCTTTAAATTGTTTTGCACTTTTAAAAATTTTCTGCACGTTGCACTTTCCATATCATTAATTTTCGGCAATTTTTAGCAGTGTTTCAGGAATCTATTGCCAACATGGGATCTGCTGGATCAGTCGGTGAAATTCTGGCCATGGTCGGAAGGTCCTTGGATTTCTGTTCGGCCGAAGACGTCTTTGTGGCTTCTACCGTGGCTTGGGTGTCACCGCCTGTTCCAGCAAGATCCCGTGGAATCAGTTCGTAAAAGTTTCTTTTATTAATGTTTCTGCATTCCACTTGAAATTAAATTTATTATTTGAATTTTTATTATTTGAAAAGTCACCTAATTTTCTTTTGATAGGGAAGCTGTCAGTAATCCTTGACCCAGGATCAGGATTCCTGGGGTTCGGATTTCTGCCTGTTTCCCTCCCAAATTCATGAGTTTAGAAATTAGTCTGTAGTGTTCTGCGAGCTTTTGTTTATTGTATTTGAAAACTATGTCGGTCCGTACACTCATATTTGTTTTTTGTTCTAGTTCCCTTCTCACCTTCCCCCCTGGCAGGCCTGTGTCTCCCCTCGTGAGCGCCAGTGTGGAAAGATGGGGTTGGTTGACTGCACCCTGGAGGTTTCGGTTGTTTGGTTGGGTGAGCTCGTCCGGGCTCTGGAGTGGTTGATTCGTTGTCTATGGTCCCTGGGTGCTATCCCGCTTTTCGGAGGGTTCTAGCCCTATGGCGGGCGGCCCTCCGGGGCACAGTTGGGACCTTGTTTGGTTGATCTGGGCCGGTTTCTTCTGTCCCGGTGTCTGGGGGACGGCCGGTTTGTTGGTTCCTTAGAACCTTCATTGTCTGGTTGTGTGCCTGCTTGGCTGAGAGACTATTTGCAGTTGGTGTGACGTGGGTGGACCCGAGTGTACTAGTGCATTTGCTGGAAACAAACTTCCTTTCCCCGGCGCAGGCCTGTCTTGTCCACGTTCCCCATTTGTTGGTTGTCTTTTGTTTTGACTTTTGTATTTTATGTACTGATATATATATATATAATAGTGGTGGGGGGAATTGGTGTCTGATTTTGGGTTATGTGTGGGTGGAGGGAGCCGTGGGTCAAATTTTACTTTAAAATTCTTCTTTTGCTCAGGGAGGAGGTTTCGGATTTTGTGGTTTTCATTGGGGTGGGTGCTCGCTACCTTGGCTGGGCCATTGTACGGTACTACGTGATTCTTTATCAGTTTCATATTTGCCATTGGATTGTTACTTTTTTGGGTTTAAGTGAACATATTGTTCAAAAAGTTCAGTCCGAGGTTTGTAAATGTTCGTCGAAGGTTTCGGAATATTGTTCTGAAGTTCAAGATTATCATTTTTTGTTCAAATCTTTAGCCTCTCTTTTGTGAGGGTGCTTCCTCGTTGCGGTCATCATTTTCTGTCCTGTATATATTTTGTGTCTTGTGTGTATTTTTGCTTTATCCAGGCAGGTGACCGGTAGTGGGCCCGTGTGTGTTGTTGTGGCACCTAGCCTGTGTCAGTCTCTAGGGAGGTTCTCTGGTGTAGTTTTATGGTTTTGTGAAAATTTCTCACACGCGTTTTATCGTACTAGTACGTAAGCTACGTTAGCTAATCTTAATTTTATCCTACTAATTCTGTGGACCGCGGCGAGAGCGCGCACTTTCAAAAGAGGGGGTATTTTGTGGAAATTTCCTTGTTTACAAAACTGTATGAACTTCGGAACAAATATACAAATTAGAAATTCGACATTTCCGTAATATGCAGATTAGTTTTGACAATATTTAAGGGAGGGAATTTTCGTGATTTTCGGGTCACTTTTCGATTGTATCCAAATTCCATTCAAATTGGAGATGCCGCCATGCCCAGGATCAGGTTAGAGGTTGGTTGGAAGGGTTGGGGTAGTTTAATTTAAAATTGTTATATGTACACGGTCATATTTTGTCTTTGTTTGCTTGAAATTAAATTCAATTATGTGGTTTCTCGGAAATAAATCTACTTTAGTTTGAACTTTAGTCTTAAACTTCAAAATCACACACTCATTACGAACTTAGCAATCTCTCATCTCTACTTCTTTAACCTAATTTTCATACAATCTAAACGGTTAGAGATTTTTGAGCACCTTTGTAGCTTGGTAGCTACACATCGGTGCATTAGGGAATTAGATAAGGTACTAGCTTGCGCGGGACATCACAAGTTCAGCCCAGCATGGCAAGCATAGGGCTGCTCTCCCTGATGAGGGAAGTCAAGTGAAATTGTAAAGCAAACCTGGAGCTTCCAACAAAAACAATTTCGCAATTGAATAAAAAAGGTAAACAAAGTAATACTGTCCCTTTGAGGCCTGCTTGTTGGTATTATCAAGAGTTTATAATAGGAAGAGTAAGACACTCAATAATAAATAATCTTCTTAATAGAATAAGCTTGCAAGACGCTCGACACAGGCCGAAATCTCGGGGGACTTCTCAGCATGTAAACATACAACGCTGACTTCAAAAACAGGCGTTTTCGACAAATTAAATACTATAACTTGAGCTAGGAAAATCATATTGTAATAATTTTTATATCATTATGTTCCATAGAACGAGATCTTTTTAACGATATAAAAATTATATAGTTCGGTTTTGGCAATCTCTTACAAAACCGGCAATAAATCATCCTTGCCACGAAGATTCTGGGAATTTCATCATTTTTCGAAGTGCCTTACTTTGTTTAGGTTAACGTTAACACGTTAACACAGCACTGAAGTGCGCGTCATATACCACCCTTAAGGGCAGTTTCTGAAAAAGTGTATACGCGACGGCTGAGGCCGCTGCTTAAAAACCTAATACGCATAACTTTATCAATAGTGATAGGTAACGCTACAGCATGTCTATATACCAAAACCAATGCCAGCTGTGCGTTAAAAGTTCCAAGCGCCTATTCGTATGCGTTGAGAGGAGAAGATCGTGAGGTCACGGTCACCTCCCGCGACGATCTTTCACTCATTTGGAGGTGCTCACTTTTCTGTCTTACTATGTAACTCGGCCTCAGTAAATAAGTCCGCTGAAAAAGTCCTTAGTCGTTGGTCACCCGACTGGCAAGCCAGCAACCAAAATGAAAACCGCGCTGTTGTCTATCTGGATTTACGTTGTGGTCTTTTCAGGTTAGACACCAAGTGTGTCCTGCTCTTGTGTATTGTGAACTCGTTGATTAAGTCTAATTCATTTGTCTTCACTTAGGCACAATCACCAACCCGTCCCACCACTGTGCCATATTTTCTCCCCAGCCAACCAGTCCCTGTCAACCAAATTCAGGACAGCAATTTGAAATAGGCACAAAATTGATTATCACTGGCTGGATAACAAAGTTTATTAAGGTTTTGAGCGCAGGTAAATGAATATTCCAACGGTTAACTAGTGCTGAATTTGTGAATTGGATTAAGCAAGGCAGCGCCGCCGTAGCTTTAGGGCTTTCACTTGCTTCAACTGGGGAATATACCAATTTGTCCTCTCGCACAATGTGAATGTGCTTTCATTACAAACAAGTGGGAAGGTTCATTGGGTTCAGTCGGGTTTCGGCATGCTTGTCCGTTTGGCCGTTCATTCGTTTGACCGATTATCCGAAGGAAGACGTTCCCTGCTCAACGATTCCTGCGGGCATACGGACAAAAACGTCTACTTAGAGGTCGTTTGAACAGAGTGTCCCAACAGGCTTACTGACTTGCCTGAAACTTGTGTGAGCCCCCGGTCGTTGGGGTGACTGTCTCAGGTGGAGCCGCCTTGGAGTATTAACCACTAGTTGAAAATTCATGGAACGGATTTAAAAGGATTAAGTTTCATCCTTAAAGGAACAGCGATCAAGCAGGTTGCATTAAAATTAACTCTTCCATTTTTTAATCAGAAGTGAGAGTAAAGAAAGAGGATTTGAATAAAATTTTAATCCTAGGTGTTTTAAAAAACAGGAACAATTTTAATCAGTTTCACTTGTTTTTCTCGCTGGATTAAATTTCAATCCGTTTAGTCCGACGTGCTATTTCTTTAATAAGCATTAGTTTGAATTTTAATTAATTTTAATCTGATCCTTTTAATCTTTAAAGAAATAGGTCCCACGCTCACCTAGCCCTTAAATGTAAGCTGTTCATCCATCAGATTGTTACATCCACTTATGGATGTAATTAATACATTTATGAAGTAAACCTTTATAAATTTTATATTTCTTAATACTTCAGCTAATCACATGAGCTAAATTTACAGTTAGACTTCTTTAAATTAGGGAGCTAAACGCTGTTGCTAGACACGTTGATTAATTGCAAGAGTAGACATTTCAGTCCTGAAAAGAAATAATCAGATGCGGCCCATCTAGCCGGCTTCTTGTTCATAAGCTGTGATGCGCTCTTGAGAAGTGAAGTCGTTGTTTGGCTGATTGCCGGAGTGGGTAGTAGCATTGTCAAATGAGTGGCACTTATCGCCTTCCCCAAGTCGTAGCACTGGAGTGGGCCGGGCTTAGATAGGAGGTCTATTTTGTGTCTGTCGGTTGTAAACTTAACTAATGGCCTGTCTTCTCTTCCTATCGAGTGTCTCTTCAAATGTGCGTTGCCAGTCCTCAAGCTCTCTTCACAACAAACTGCACCAATGGAGTTTTTTCGATCAAACTTTGTTCAAATGCTTCCGTGAAAAGCCGAACAAGACCTCGAAGTCTCACAAAATATTTTTGTAGAAACTGCGACTTAAAGTTGTCTCTCGTAGTCTTGGAAAAACTGGTCACTACAGCTCTGATAAACCGACAAATTAACTCTTATTAAAGTCTTAATATATTTGGTCTGGCAATAAGGAACTTCCCAAACAGGACTATTATCAACTTTTTCTTGAATTACGTCTTGTTTTGTGTTTGAATTGTATAAATTCCTGCTGCTAATTAGTTAATTACTTGTAATAAATATTGAAATTAACTTTAACTACATAACTCTGTAACACGACAACGATTTAATAGCAGTATTTTATGTTAAAAACGAGAAGCACAGGTTTTGTAACAGTATTACTCCATGTCTCCAAGAAGTTTTCTGGATAGGCTTTTCCTATTTTGAGAGAGCAAGAAAGCCTTTTGCCTTCGCTGGGAGTCGAACCGAGTGCCTAAAGGACTGCAGACGCTGACTTTCGACCACTGCACCGCAACTGCAACAGAAATCGAGAGCAACTTCTACAACTGTGAATCTGACAATACCTTTTAGTATTGTAATTAGGCTAGGTGTTAGATGTTTGCTCAGACTACGGACTTTGGCAGTACCTTTTTCCAGTGTAGTTCAATTAGGTAGATTGCTCTGGGCTGCAGCCAGGCGTGCAATGATTTACCGTCACTCACTCAGTCACGGGGGGAATATTTTCGGTGGGAAAGCTCATTTATGCTGGATTGCAATTCTTGGTACACACTTCCAGTCACTTATGCTTCAGCAAACGATATCAACTATAATGTGGACTGATGGCTTATGACTTTGCTCATCCTAAAACCGTTGCTTTCCCCACAGGAAACTTATGCTGTAAGTTTCTCAAAAAATATACAATAATTGGCGTGTGAACTTGTGTGAATTTGTTTAAAATTCTGCAAATGATGATACTATGTACGCCTTGGCGGAATCTGGTACATGTTAGGTGCACGAGACAGAACAAGACCTGTCCCACTGAGGCAACCTGTTGCCTAGTGATTGCTTTCTGTATCTTCTAGTACTTAGAGAGCAAATCTAAAATTCCTAAAGCTAAATTTTGGTGGATGAGTGTGCTGCTATAGGTAAGTTGGACATGCGGATAGAGGAAAACGAGAAATCTAGACGCGTTCTTTCATCCATTCCTCTTCCTCCGGCGGGTTCTGCGATCCATGCAACCCTCGCTCCTGACCTTCATATCGTCGCTGCTCCGTCGCAGCCACAACCAGATTCATTTTTGGTTTGCCTGAGGGAATTGCTCTTCAGTTGTGTGAGGTTCAGCACTCGTTTCTCAGTTATTTGTTGTCAATTAGCCGAGAATTCCTGAGAAATGGAGCCAAGGCAAGCACCCACATTTTTCCTGGGTAAGAAGATACCTCCTTCCTACCACTCTAGACTGTCCTGGTCTGTTAGACTCTTCAGGGTGAAGGCAAAACTTCCATCCTCAAGTCTTGACTAATTGACCAGCTTTCCTCTCTGTTTTAACGAGTTCCGGTTCAAGAATTTCCATCACAAAATAGTTTGCACTCATCCGACCGAGCCAAATTTGTTCAGTTATTTTATTTTCAGAAATTTAGTGCTTTCAATTTACGCGTGTTGCTCAGATTTTTACATTTCTTAATGTTCAATCAAATTTAATCAATGTTCAATTATTTAAAATGTCCAATTTAATATTTTGCTTGAGAGATGCAATTTTGCGGGGCTATCTTTTGAAAGGATTGCTTCAGTAGGTTTTGGTTCTGCATCAGCATTTCAAGCTTTGCTTTTAGTAATACCAGTAAACTGATTCCATCAGAAACCTTCGTTGCCCTTGGAATTAGGGTGAGCCTGGCCGCATCAGAAATGTGAAAGTGCGGCCACAGCAAGGTTGTCCTCGAGTGCTCCAACTTTCACATTTCTGGCGGAAATCATACCAGGAGTCAACTACCAACCAGTTGCTTCATACCTCAGAATATACATGACTTAATGCGTAAGTCACTCCGATTCAATTCGACAAAGCAAAACCTATTTAATTGAAAGAAGCAGTCTAACTGCAAAACTTGAACGACAATTACAATGAACTAATTTGCGTACCACTGATTCCCATAGAGAGTTCCCTCTCAGGTTTTCTTTACGAGCAGACAAAGGAAGTACAGAGAGTCTCTCAGTTTCTAGGAGTCTGGCGGAGGGTGAAAACTGAAATTAACTAGGCACCAGACTTATGTAAGAAGTACGGCTTGGAAGTGATTTATCATTTGACCCCAAAAACAGAGCTCACATTCACAAATTCCACTCCCAATTCCAACAAACAACTGTGTCTAAGTTTCGCCTAGTGATTACTCTGTGCAGCTCAAGAAATTTGTCACAGGTTTTCTTGTTTCATCTTTTTCTTCTTTTTCTTTTTCTGCTAGTTCAGGATGGACGTTATAATTTATTAACCATCTGCACAACATTTGAGTTTAAAAATTTAGTTCTCTAATACCCTGGATTTCAATAGTAAATTTTTCGGGTACCCAATTTTTCCTGGAAATTTTTCTTAGATTCTTGTTTTAACTTACTTTCGTTTACCCGATTTCTCAGGTACACAGTGAAAGCGGCCGAACAAGTTAGAAATAAATGATAATAATAACCCCTTTTCACTAAAATGTCAGATGCAGGCATTCTGAAGTAATCAATTTCAGATCTATGCCTTTAAAGACAACAATTTGTAATTGTCCATTATTTCCAATTGTCCAAATTGAGTTCTTTTTTCGTCTATTTTCTGCAGTGTTTGCTTTTCCTTCTCAATCCGTTTGCATAGAATAGATTGGCTTAACCTGATCTAATAGCAAAGCAATTGATGTGCGGCTGGTAGGTTTAGTAGGTAGAGTTTTGGCC
>JASAND010022554.1:0-76333 GCA_030248195.1 Trissonchulus latispiculum | reverse complement strand
GACAGTCAATCCCAGACAAACAATACACACACACAACAATACAAACAAACCTTAGGGTTGAATGAACCCAGTACAGTGTACACCCCAGGGGGAGAAAGCGTAGGTGTAGAGGTGACACCGGAGCGTTGACCCAAACGAAAGTAGGTGGTAATCGGGCGACCGACGAGCGATTAAACCGACTGGAGTTGGGAAAGAAACTAACACAACTGATGTGTTGGGGAGTTTTCAAGGGAGACCCCCAAAGTAGGCGGGGCTTAGAGAGACATACAGCGCCGCCAGTACACCAGCCAGCGAATGGCTGACAAACACCTATGACAATACCAATCAATATAGGCAGGTAAACTGCCAAAGTAAACAGTTCCCGACAATTTCTTCCTCATTGTTAGCACAAATCGAATGAAAGTTGCTGGCGTTATTAGAACATAAGGACTGAACCAGGCTAGAGTGTGAACTATCAAGTGATCGGGACAGCGTCTTCTTTCCAGCGGCCTTCATCATCATTTGGAATCCTTTGGAAGGCATGCTTGTGAACCAGCCTGATCGTCGTGAACTGCTCTACCGTGAGTTCTGCTGAAAGGGTTTACACCCACAATGAAGCGGCCTTACCTTGGGGTTTACACTCACTTCTTGTACCATCATATCCAATATTGTCCATATCAGTCTACCTTTACCTGAACTTTTCTGAAACCTGGATATTTACCTTGAAACCTCGACTCTCTGAACTTTGAACCATTGGAATCTAAAAAATGTCCTTACCTGTGACATTTTCCAATGAATCCCATATCTCTGGACTTTTTCACTGCCAAATCTCCAATGCCATGAACAATCATTCCATCTTGATTTGCTCAATGGATCATTCCATCACCATTACTGGTTTACACCATCTGATATGCCAAAGAACTATTCCAATATCATATCGCTCAGTTTTGGTGACTATGCATAATGTTTGTGTCATATTTTTTGTGTGATTTCTATGTCAATCCTGGTAACTTTTGGTAGCTTTGTCAGAAATTTCTAGTTTTGTTATTTTGTCAGTACGTAGGTATATGTATGCTGTATTTTTCTTGTTTTGCTCATATAGTTAGTATTTTGTTAATATAGGTTAACTCGTATTCTGTATTTCGTATTTTCGTTTTGTTAGTATTTGATACTAGTATTTTATGGGCTTACCCCAATCTTATATTACTGGTTCTATGTTACGTAGCTCTTGACTAGTCGTTTCTTTCTAGTTTTCTTTTGTGTTCTGTAGTTTCTATTTTTCTTGTTAGTGTTACTACTAGTTTGTCTCGAAAATATTTACTCACGAATTTGTTTTTTGTTTTGTTCCTGGTTCTTCTTTTTGATTACTACGTAAGTTCCTTAATCACTTGGCTTTAATTGCGTGTATCCAATACGTGTATATTTTCTACTTACAGCTGTCTGTTTGTTTGTTTGGTTTTGTATGGTATAAATGTTTGAATGTATGTGTTTTCTTGTAGAGCTTTGTATTGGCTTTATGCCACTGTATTTCTACTATATGCATAATACTTGGACGCTCACTACATTAGTCTTTTTGTGTTTTTGTAATAGTATGTATAGGTAAGAGTATTTTGATGTTTTTGTATTACATTAGTTGCCCTACATACGTTGGTCTGTTGTTTTCTATGGTCAACCGTTTGGCTTGTACCTTGGTCAAAATTATTTTAAATTTATCTATAAAGAGTTAGTAAATACCTATGGGATTGGGTTTGGTATTTTTTCCCATTAGGACAGGTCCCTAACCCTGTTAGTGGTCTAAATTCTTTATTCTTTTTCTTTTTTTAATTTTTCTTTCTACTCCCCACGTGTCCGTAAACCAGTGGAATGGAAAGGATACTCCGGACCTTCTGGTTTACTCCAACTTACTTTTTGGTATGCTTACCATACCATCTTTAAGGTAAATTACTTTACCACTACCGTTTGATCCCATCCACCAAAGGAGAGATTTCGTTCTCTCTTGGCCCCTTGAGTATTTCTCTGGTTGTTCGTATTTACTCTCTTTGTAATTTTATATTTTTTCTAAACCTCTTACAGGATCTGTTACCGGAATCTTATTTTGTACTGTTACTAATCTCCGTATTAGTATGTGTTATTCCCCTTATATACTTGTATTTTGTATTTTTCTACTGATTTTTTATTGTTACGTAGGAAAGTGCAGTGTCCCATTTACATGGTGTCCTCGCAGGAGCTCGTCATGAGAGCCCTGGGGAGATGTAGAGATAGTATGTAAATCATTCATTTATGTATTGTCACTTTGTTGTTACACACCCAATACTTTTTCGGCCCTTAGCTACTGCTTGGCTTTAGCTAACGTCATCATTCTATTTGGTTGGTCGGGGAGGTGTTGTTGGGTGGGATGTAACTATTGGGTAGGTGATCAAACTTGGGGGCGCTGTATGCGCATGTCAACTTCTGGTTGGGGGTGGGTTTTCTAAGCCCCGCCTACTTTGGGGGTCTCCCTTGAAAACTCCCCAACACATCAGTTGTGTTAGTTTCTTTCCCAACTCCAATCGGTTATAATCACTCGTCGGTCGCCCGATTACCACCTACTTTCGTTTGGGTCAACGCTCCGGTGTCTCCTCTACACCTACGCTTTCTCCCCCTGGGGTGTACACTGTACTCGGTTTTATTCAACCCCAAGGTTTGTTTGTATTGTTGTGTGTGTGTGTGTGTGTGTGTGTGTGTGTGTGTGTGTGTGTGTGTGTGTGTGTGTGTGTGTGTGTGTGTGTGTGTATATGTGTGTGTGTGTATGTGTGTGTGTGTGTGTGTGTGTGTGTGTGTGTGTGTGTGTGTGTGTGTGTGTGTGTGTGTGTGTGTGTGTGTGTGTGTGTGTGTGTGTGTGTGTGTGTGTGTGTGTGTGTGTGTGTGTGTGTGTGTGTGTGTGTGTGTGTGTGTGTGTGTGTGTGTGTGTGTGTGTGTGTGTGTGTGTGTGTGTGTGTGTGTGTGTGTGTGTGTGTGTGTGTGTGTGTGTGTGTGTGTGTGTGTGTGTGTGTGTGTGTGTGTGTGTGTGTGTGTGTGTGTGTGTGTGTGTGTGTGTGTGTGTGTGTGTGTGTGTGTGTGTGTGTGTGTGTGTGTGTGTGTGTGTGTGTGTGTGTGTGTGTGTGTGTGTGTGTGTGTGTGTGTATTGTTTGCCTGGGATTGACTGTCTGTCAGGGCTTACGCCCACTGTATGTACGTACGTTTATTAAATACTTTATCTAACGGCCTTGTTATTTTGGTAGGTTAGGGTTAGTTGTTAGACTAGGCAGGTAGGATTATTATTCGTGTTTGTGTAACTTCATAGTTTGGCGAGGCTTCCCCGTCCTGGTTCCTGACAGCCAGGTCCGTTATCTATTGAGCAACAGATCCTCCGACAATTAATTGTCGGGTAGCCAATTGGAGAATCACATTTGCGCTACAGTACTTTCTATCACCATGTGCGCCTGCTTAATTACACTCTCTATTTTCCCTATTTCCCTGTGATTATCTCCCCTGTATATTTCTCCCCCAAAGCTCTCCCCAGAGCTTTGCTGGTACTTTGGGTGCTAAATTTCACTGTAAGTCTTTTGTGTGATTGATACTTATAACTGAGGGCTCTGTCCATAATTCTTTATATTATTTACTTGTAATATTGTTGTTCTTTGTTTATTAAAGTGTTGCTACTAACTTTAATTAGGCTAAGTCTACAGAGCTCCTGCTAGGTAGGTAACTTGTTCGAATCCTGTACAGTGAGAGTGAGGAGACATCTCTTCACTTAGGGCAGATTATTTACCCGGCAATTATCTGGCAAGGCTGTCCCGACCGTCTCCTGTAGTCGGTTCGTTGTCTATTTGCGCTACGGTCTCCGCGTCCGCTGGAATTGGGTGTGGTAACGGTGCTTGTACGTAAAATCAGGTACTAGCCCCGCTACATTAGGCTGCTAGGAGCTCAGGGATTTTTTTGCCTGAACCTTTTCGTGAAAATGTTTCAAATTTTTGTAAATTTTTGTGTAATTTCGTTGGGGTTCCCTCCATAGTTCCTCGTGTTAGCGCACGAATGTTTTTCATCTTTCTTAGGTAGGTAAATCCCTCCTTGGTCAAAAATTTATTTTTTTGTCTCTAGGGAGTGATTGTTCGTATACGTATATAACTGTGTGCTTGTGTCTCCCTCAATTTAGGCTCTAATACAGCATTTATTTTTGGGGTGAGCTAATTTATGACGATTTTTGGGATTTGAGCTAGGAAATTTTTTCCAAAGTTCGTACCTATAATACAAATAATTTTATTGTTGTAATTTTGTTTGTTCTTGTGATTTTGATTGTCTAATCGCATTCTTTTTAGGTTAATTTTGGTAATTGTTTCTTTTCAGGTGCACAAAAATAGCAGGCATCTGCTTTTATTCCACCAATATATTGTATTTTTGTCTAAACTTTTATCTACGTATATAGGTGTATGTGTACATTTTTGGGGTACCTAGGAAAATTGTTGAATTGTATCTAATATTGTTTTAACCCATTTGATTCAGATTTATTGTTCTGGATCAAATGGGGTTTATCTGTTTAGATTGCTCATGGATGTGCTCTGCTCAGCCAGATATTTGATTTGCTGCTTTACTGGTTTTGCTTTATCATATATTTTATCGTGTTGCACGTTTTTATCCTGTCTTCAGTTGGCGCCTTACTTTCCTTTTCTTACTTTCCTTTCCTGTCTTACTACGGCGTTTGATTATTGGATTTTTATTTGCCTATTCCGGTTCTTTGGTTTCTGTCCAGACTGTACCTGGGTTTCGAGACTAGTCTACCTTTTCTACTCCTATTTGCTTTATGGTCCCTTTTCTTTATCTTATTTGGATTATCCATTATTTTGCTTTATTTGGTTCTAGCATGCCTTGTACCGAATGCGTGGCCTGTTGCGGAAAAATTGCCGAGTTTGACCATTTTGTCGTTTGTTTTATCTGCAACCGGTCTGCTTGTCTCAAGTGTACCGGTACACAGTCTGCCTTTTCCCAGTGGCAGAATAAATTTTCTACTTTCTGCCCTTATTCTTGCGTCTCCTGCCGAAGTAATCTACTGGTCAGTTCATCCCCTCGTCCTGCCGAAACTTCCAGTGATGTTTCGGTTCAGTGTTGCCTTCCTCCTATTTCTCCTACTTCCTCAGCCTGCCCTCCTCCGCCTGCTACTACGGTTTCTATGCCGGCAACGCCGTCCTCTTTCAGCCCTCGTATAGTCCAAGGTCACCAGGATCCTTTGTCCAATTTTTACCAGTTCTCCTTTACCTTTCAAGGTGAAGACTTTATTTCACTTGAGCATGGCTACCACTACCAACGGGCTCTCAATCAAGGTTACTCTAACTTGGCGGCTGATATTCGGAATGCACCTCATGCTTGTGCGGCAGTAAAGTTAGCTAAGCACCTACCACAGAAGGACAGCGGCGATGATGATGTTAAGCTCATGGAAAAACTTATTTCTTGTAAATTGGTTCAATGCTACTCCTTTCGTCAGGCATTAAGGGACTCCGGAAATTCTCCCCTCGTCCACTCCACTTACCCGGCGGATAAATTTTGGGCGTCTGGTTTGCATTACAGTGATATTGAAGGAGCTCGTTCTGGCAACTTTCCTGGCCGAAATGTTTTTGGAAACTTTCTTCAGGATATTCGTAGCAATTTAAAATCAGAGGACAATTATTCCAAGCCTGATATTGGTGTGGAGGATCGGGGTGAAGTGGTGGTGGTCCTTTGCGATGGAGAACGCGCACCCACTGCCCACCGGCCCAGACCTGGCATCTTGAATCCTCGCCTTCCTAGTTGTTGTTCCTTATGTTAGATGGGTGGTCACTCTGCCAGAATCTGCCGGCTTAGGGACTCAAACTTTTCTTGCTTTTCTTGCGGTTTCCGGGGGCACAAACGAAGATTTTGCCGCGCTAGCCCACCCGATCAGATCCCCCCAAATCCTGCTCCGACTCCGTTGCTAAGCCTATTGGATAATGACTTTAATGGTAATTCTATGAACCCTTTTCGCACTTATAGTAATGTTGTAAATTGTGGTCCTGCTAATGTTTCGAGACACAGGCCGTTGGGTTTTATTTAGGCCATGATAGGAAGGCCATGGACACGAAAAAATCTTATGCAGATAAGCCTTCTTTCTCAGCTGTTTTACTGAATTCTCGTAGTATTGTTAACAAAATTGATGATTTTAAGGTAGAAATAGTTGATGCTTTGTCTCCGGATCTGGTCTTACTTACTGAAACCTGGTTAACTAAAGAGGACCCAAACTCTCTTCTTTCATGTAACAACCAGTATCATGTTTTTAGAGCAGACAGGATCGGCCGAAGGGGTGGGGAGGGTTGCCATTATGGTTTCCACTTTGCTCAAGTGTTGTCAAGTGAATGTACCTGTCCACAATGATGCCAATGTAGTTTGTATAAAAATTAAGTGTTGCGATTCAGATATGCTCGTATGCAATGTATACAGGCCTTCAGTTTCTCTTAGCCACCTCTTGGAATACTTTGACCTGCTACTTGAATTTTTAAATGATCAAAACATCCCTGTTATTTTTACGGGTGACTTCAATTTACCTGGTATTGATTGGCTTAACATTACCGCTTCCGCGGTGCATAAACAAGATGAATTCTTAGATCTTTTCACGTCTTTTGATCTTGTTCAACTTGTACTTGAGCCGACTAGGGATGTGGCTGTTTTGGATTTAATATTTGCTAACACACCCTCTCTCATTTCTGAAACTAAATGTATGCCCCCATTAGGTATCAGTGATCATAACGTTGTTACTTTTTCTATTAATGCTGCATGTTTGAATTCTGTGCCGAACAATTTACCTACAAAAGTCTGGGCAAATTCTGATAACGCTGCTTTGTATGGGTGCTTGCAGGCAATGAACTGGGGTTTGTTATTTAAAGATAAATCTGTCGATGAAATGTGGACAACTTTTAAGGATACTTGTCTAAATCTCATTAATATTTTTGTACCGACGAAACCGGCGGGAAAGCGGAAACATCCTCGAAAGTACTCTAATAATACTAAGAGATTGTTGGCTAAGAAGAAAAAGGCATATCAAAAGATGAAAAAGAGTCCCACTTCTGATAACAGAAAAACGTATAAACAAACCGCTCAGCTTTGTTCAGACTCGGTGAAGAAAGATAACCTGAAATATGAGGCCAGATTTTTGTCGAACCGAAACTCTAAAGCTTTTTACTCTTTATGTTAGAAAATCTTTGTCTCCTCATAGTAGTTTGTCTTTGCTAGTTGATGGTGACCGCCAGGTGTCTGAAAATTTAGATATGTCAAATGTGTTTGCTAAGCAGTTTTCTTCTGTCTATGTTACTGATGATAATACTCTGCCAACTGTTCCGGAATATGATGTCGATGAGGATATAGCCCAATCACTTTCTAGCTTCCGAATCACCCGAAAACATGTAGAAAGTGCCATCGCGAAACTGAAGCCAAATTCTAGCCCTGGGCCTGATGCCCTTCCAGCTGTTTTCATTAAAAGGTTTAGCCTCCTTCTGTCTGTTCCTCTCCAATTAATTTTTCATGAATCCTTTGTAACGGGAACGGTGCCCTTTGACTGGAGCTGGACCAAGCTATAGTTGTTCCCATATATAAGGGCAAAGGTTGTCAGGCGGGGGCGGTTAACTATAGGCCAGTTAGTCTGACGTGTATTTGCTGTAAACTTATGGTAAGAATACTGAAGGATGAACTCTTTGATTTCTTTAATAAATCCGGCTTAATATCTTGTCACCAGCATGGTTTCGTCTCTGGTAGGTCAACTCAAAGACAACTTTTGCATTGTGTAAGGGATTGGGTCACATTTATTGACAAAAACACTCCGGTAGATGTAGTTTATATCGATATTAGTAAAGCCTTTGATACGGTTTGTCACTTGAAGCTGCTTTACAAGTTGAAGCGCTATAAAGTTCCTGATGTATTTTGTAAATGGATTGAAAATTTTCTAAGCGATCAGGTGGTAAGGATGAACGGGGTGTATTCATCACGGTGTCAGGTTCTGAGTGGGGTGCCTCAAGGAAGCGTGCTAGGTCCACTTTTATTCTTGGTGTATATTAATGATGTAATTAGTAGAGTTGAACATAGCTATGTAAAAATATATGCGGATGACACTAAAATATATTACACATGTGGTAGTGATGCTGACGGTAGTGTACTCTTAAATGATATCAATAACGTTTTTGGGTGGGCGAACGAGAACCAATTGAAAATTGCGTTGGAAAAGTGTGTTTTAATGCATTTCGGTGGAAACAACAATAAATTAGATTATACAGTGAGCAATGTTCAGATACCAGCTGTAAACTCCATGAAGGATCTAGGAGTAATCGTAGATGATAAATTAAAATTTTCTCAACACTGTTCGTCAATAAGTGTTAAAGCTTTGACTCGTATGAACATTATTTTTAAGTCATTTCGATCACGAGACCGGGATTTTCTGTGTGCAATGTACACTACTCATATACGACCTATTGTGGAGTACGACTCGCCGGTGTGGTCTCCGTATTTAAAAAAGGACATTGAGAGAGTAGAAAATGTACAAATGCGGTTTTCAAAGCGGATTCCAGGTTTGCGCAACAAAACATATTCTGAGCTTTTGGCAATTTTGGGATTAGAAAGTTTGGAATTGCGCAGAATCAAAGCAGATCTCAATCAGTGCTTTCGCATAGTAAAGAAACTCGACAACGTTGATTCTTCGACTATTTTGCCTACCGTCAGGATGCGGGACTAAGGGGGTCATAATTTAATGTTAGATTCTGTACATCGCCGAAGAAATGAGAAATTGAACTTTTTCAGTAGCAGAGTAGTTAAATTGTGGAATAGCCTTCCCTTTGAAGTTGTCAATGTTGATTCACTTGATGTTTTTAAATCTAAACTGCGGGATATAGATTTGTCGATTCATACAAAGCTCTTCTAACATTTTCTGTGGCTATTTTACTGCACATGTTTATATAGTTTCACGATTTTGCACGTATTTTGTACATGTATATACGTACGTATTATTTGGTTTGTTTTCAAATGTTGTATATATGCATGGATGCATGTAAGAAGCTGTATATGCAGTTCTTTGTACTCCTTTTCAGTAAATGTTTTACTGCGTGACTATAATCTTTACTGAATAAACCAATTGTTTGTTTGTTTGTTTGTTTGTTTTCTCAAAAAAGACTTTTTATATTTAAGAAGAGAGTACGACTCTATGGATCAAAAGCGCACTAGTCAACGCTTGAAGGGCAAGAAACTACGTCACCAACCATATAGTGTGACTGGGCACCGTGGGGACTCCCGTGTGGACTGTATGTGATGTCTGCCTTCTACGTCGAGGATGTCGTATGGTTCGCTCAGTGTCCGGGACCCGGCGCTAGGAATGCGCCCCCGGTCCAGTTCTGCTTCGACGGCGGAACTAAGAAGAAAGAAGAGTGGCTGGGCATCAAGGACTGCTCGGAAGTGCAGTGCCCCGTATCTGGGCCCATCAAATTCCGGTTTTTGACCAACTTGTCTGAGCCTGAATTGTCTGAAGCAGGTCTGACATCAGACTCTGTCTTCGTGACAGCTGCCTCAAGCATGGAATCATTGGGCGACGACCAGCCTGGCGGTTCAACCGCTCAGACTCGGAGGTTTAACGACGAAGCCATCAGGACGTTGGACTGGATTGCGGTTGGGTTAGATCAGAAGGACGCTCCTCAGAGTTCAGAGTCGAGTCCCGAGGACCAGACGGTCGTCGGTCTTGGGGAAAGCATGGACTTGGGCTCAACCCGGGTCCATGAACGGCCTCTACAGGATTTTGATGGTGCTCTCATGGCCCTGGGAACTGCGACAATGCCTGGATTGCCACCTTTGAATGACCTGGTCACGTCAGTGCTTCAGAACCTAGGAATTGACCTAGGGCAGAAATTCTCACCTGGAATGGCGGCACTGAACAATTGGGCAATAGATTCGGGAGCACAGCATAGGCTGTCTTGGGATCCGTCGCATGATGTCGACCAAATATCTTGCGGCCATCTGTGCTGTGAATGGTTAGTTCAGGGCATGACGAAACATTTCAGTAAGTCAGGCAAAAACAAACTTCATTCAACTTTGAAAATTTCTAGAAAAGCGCAGAGCTAACGAAAAAACACCTCATATAGATATTAACACGCTATCTAGTTCAGATTAGCATTTTGGCAAGTTATAGCTCATTTGCTCTTTCTTGCACAGCGCTCAAACTTTTGGTCACCGCGAAATTTTCCCAACTTTTTCGTTTTCCCATGTTTAACACATGGCTTTGTGTTTTGCATCGAAAGTTTTGCAGCAAACTCAACTGTCTTGTTTTGGAAACCTATGGGGACTACAAAATGTGTGAAAATGAGAAAAATCGGAGATGGTCGAAAATTCGCGACAACATACTCCCCCACACCGGATTGGTTGTTTGGCTGGAGTGAAATGAAATTTTGCTTCCGGCTCCTCTGTTAGTAACGCCAAAAGATTTTTGGGGTCAAAAAATGCCATTTTTAAGAAATCAGTCAAAACTGAACCCTTCTCATACAGGAGGGGTTAAGCCCTTAACCCGGCTTAGTCACAGTGATTATGAACGATTAAACATAGTCAAACACTTCAAGCAGCCTGCCATCGATCTTAAGGCAGACTTTGCCGAAAATGGGTTAACGACATTTTATTAATTTGATGGGCCTGATCCGATCAAATCATTAACTCCGGTTAAAATCGGTTTACTAACCCAAACTCCGTCCTATCAATTTCTTGCTTAACCCGGGTTTGCTTAGTCCGGGTTTCACAGCCGGGTTAACAAGATGTTAGTATTGACAATATAACGAATGCTGAGGGATACGTTGTGAAATATTCCTTGTGTTTCGCATTCTTTTCGTGAAAATCTTCATAAATGATGAAACAAATTTGACCTTAGCTAATCGGGTAGTTTTGCACTATGGAGTTGGAATTCAAAAAGTGTAGGTGTTAGTTGGTTCACTGATTCGGGCGGGAGCAGTTAGGTTTTCTGTTTGGTGAATCTCGTGTGGGCAGCTGTGACTGTTTTGAGTCTTAGTGAATTTGTTGTGAGAATTTTGTCATATTGTTGGAATTTAGTACCTTTGAAAATTATCAAGATGTACTGTTGAATTTGGTTGATTGAAGTAAAAGTATCGTGTTTTCTAAGTTTCTAGTTTTGACGTTTTCATTAGATAGGCGCGAGGTGATAGCATTTAGGCATACACTACCGAAGCAAGAGCCTGCACATTTATTTACTAGTCATTTATTTAGCAGTACATTGGGCGACCACATTTCTACAACGTAATCGCTTACATAATTATTAACTGCGCTATAGTTGAACAATCTGTCGTGTCGTAACCTGTGCTCAATACTTACGCAGTCGTTATTACGCAATTTTATCCCCCGGGTCCCACTATTCAGTTCACCTGGGTCAGCCTGTGGCTGTGCCTGGGTCTAATGTTCAGTCTATTGGTGCGGGGGGTACAGTGAAATGTTGCAGCAAACTTGGGGGGACCGCTAGTAGCGGTAGCTGAACAGTCACCTGCGCCAGCGGGGGGGGGATCCTCCCCCCAGGGGGTGGGTTCTGTCCCCCAAGAATTTGAAGCGGCGGTCTCAGAATTTCAGGACAGATTTGACGGAATGGATCCGTCTACGGTCCGTCTTGCTCGGGAGACTACGGTTCAAAATTTGGAAGGGGCGGGTCCCCATTTCGTGTCTCGCTATGCTGTTTCTGTTCCGGCCAAAAATGTCATTAGGAGGACCGATTACGTTGAAAATTCGGCCGAAACTTCTGTCCAAATGGTGGGGGGAGCGGCCCCCCAGTCAGTGTCTCGTTTTGCTTTGCCGGCACCCTTGTCTGTCCATACTTGCGAGTATGCTTTCCTCGCCGGGAGGGCCCTTCCCCCGGGGGAAGGGGGCTGTGCCCCTGTCCCCGATAATGCCGTCGCTCAGTTGGGAGTAGGAGGGGGTCAAGATTTAAATCAGAATTTGGCCCAATCCTCCGCCCTTGTGTCGACTACGCAGTCTTCTGACGAAAGATTTATTCATGATGCCTATCAGAGGGTCTTGAGTCCTGGTCAAAATTTGGGGGACCCCCAGGGGTATCCCCCTGGTTTGCCGAACACAGTGGCGGATACGCATTTAATTCCGCTGGGGTATGCAGGTGCAATCTACACGCAAGCGGCCCCGTTAAATCAGCAATTGGAAGGAACCGTTCCCCAGGAAAATTCGTCAGAATATGCGTCCCCCCCAAGCTCAAATTTTAGGACCGACTCCCCTCCCAGTGCCGACAGCTGGTCAGATTGATCCAAATTCGGTTAAAATTCGAGATACAGATCCTGTGGACCATGTTCAGCCGCCTTGTACTATTTGGCCGCAGAAACGGTAGCCCACACCTCCACGAGTGATTTTGTGGTCCGTATCCTCCGCCTTCCCCTGACGTCGTTTACCCTGTTTTCCCAGATCCTGCCACTCTAAATCCTCCGCTTGTCTCTCCTGAATTTTATACGCAGAATCATACGCAGGGGCCCCTCCTACCTGACTCTGCGGCCAGATACGTGGTGTTATCATTTGTATCAGGGGGCGTGTATGGCTGGGCCCCAGTCCGGTTTGGAGTCCCACATGCCGCAGGTACGTCATATTCCAGACAAATCGCGCGATCCGGTAGATCAATATGCCCTAAAAGTACCGGCGACTTTTCAGAATGAAGTTTCGGAACGGCAAGTCCATGAAAATCCTACTATGCACGAATTGGAGCGCTCCGGCATGTGGGACCCCTGCCGGCAGGACTTGCGTGGCGATTTGCCAAATCCATATCTGCCAGGGCCAGCGCCCGCTGATCCGAATACCGACGCGTACTATTCGGCCGCAGAAACGGTAGCCCACACCACCACGAGTGATTTTGTGGTACAACACGCGGTGGGCACCCCTGGTCCGAGCCCTACGGTCCCTGTGCGGCCCCAAGGCTTGGTCAGGATCCCTGCCGTGGGTGCCCTGCAGGGTCCCGGGGCCTACCAGGGGCCTATCCGGCCGCCAGTGCCACAGGCGGGTCCAAATTTTGGTCCAGGCTATGGGCAGCCTACACGATCCGTATCCGCAGCAGCGTCCTGCCCTACGCCCAGGAATCCCTCAAGTCCAGCCGAGGCAACCTCCTCCCCCCCCTTAGATGCAAATTCCTGTCAGGCATCCTGTGCCACGACTGACGGCGGCTCCACCGCCAAATCCCCCTAACCCTCCTCCTCCTCCTGGTCCCTTACCTCCTCCTCCACCTGTGGTGCGCCCTCCACTTCTTCGGGCGGCCCCTCCTGTTTCGGCTCCAAAAATTGCCCCGCTCCCAGTCCTTTCGACTCAAACATACGCACATCACCCTACGCCACAGACCATGCAGGCCACAGATTCTTCGGTCGCGAAGCATGATGCTTCTTTATATAGAATGTACACCGACATCCTACGGGATATTCCTTTGACCCGGATCCGATGTATTTGGAAGATTGGCTCCGGAATTTCAAGTCAGCGGCCAGAATTCACAGAATTCCAGCTGAGTAGTGGGCTAGGCTACTGTTCAACAAATTTACGGGAAAAGCCTTGATCTACGCCTCTCGCTGTGGTCCGGAGGTTGCGGACACCTTTGACGGATTTGTCAATTTGCTGAAATCCCAATTTCCACGACCGCAATTGTCCATCCGGGATAGGTACGTATCTTTCGCTAGACGGGTCTAGCGTCACGGGGAGTCGGTCCGGCGCTATATTTCGGAACTGCAGGCACAGGCCATTTCTATTTGGCCAGATGATGCGCTGGAACGCGAACAACAGTGTGTTCAGCAGCTTTTCGCAGGAATTACCGACAAAACCTACATCAGTGCCTTGGCCCCTCTTTTCATTGATCATACGCCCACCATGGATCAAATATTACGTATCAGTGATAAACTCGACTCCCGCGACTCAAGACCCTCTGAGGAGGACAGCCTGTGCTATTCTATGCCACTGTACCAGGTGTCTGCGGATGATATGGTCCAGAATGACTCGGGTTCGAATCCCAAGCCTCCTGTAGAAAAGCCAAAGGATCTGGCCGGGGGAATTCGGATGGAACTACGGGAAATGCGCGACTGGGTGGAACAGCAAATCCGGGATCTGTAAAAGGAGGTTGGGTTCGGTATGCAAGTTTTGTAAGAGGAAGAGGCATCCCCCAGAAAAGTGCTGGGACAAATATCCTGAACAGGCCCCCCCGGACTATAGGCCACGACCATCATCTAGAGGGGTGAATTATGTGGAGGATGCGTATTATTATCCCCAACTACTACTACTCTCAGCCTCCTCAACGGTATTATCAGTCTCCGGCGCCAGCACCACCTGCGCAGGCGACCAACTACGAACAGCCAACGTACGTATATGCACAGCCGCAGCCTGCACCTCCTGTGGCTCAGCCAGGGCCGCAGCAGGTGTCGGTACCAAGGGCTCAGCCAACTTATTACTACACTCAGGCTCAGGCGGCCCCCGCAGGTCCAGTCTCAGGTTCCGCCTCCCGTGGTGGGGTCGGCCCCTCCGACTGCCGCCTGCTCCGGGACGCCGGTGCCGACCGTTCAACAACAGGCTGGTCAGGTCGCGCCTGCGCAGGGGGCGCCCCAAGTGTCCTACGTTGGCTTTACACAGGGACCTGTCCAGGGGGAACGGTAGTGTCAGCTTCAAATACAGTGTCAGGGACTGACAAAAATCAGGTGCCGGTTCAAAATTCTACTCAAGATTCGCATCAGGTGCAGGCCCCTACGGTGCCTTCTCAGGAGCAAGTCCTGCACATTTTGTCTCCTTTTCATGTAGGTATGATTGAAGCGGTCTCAGCCCCTCTGGAAAAAATTTTACCACATGTGTTTGGGGTGGATTCCGTTTCAGACGCGTCTATGGTAGAAGAGAGGTTGGTTCATCTTATTAATGTCGGATATGATGAAAAACTACAAGTGGGATTTACTTTTTTCGCGAAAGTATCTTCTATTTCTCCGCTCAAATTGACGTCAAAATTGTGCCCAAGCTGGGCTGAATTCTAACGCACGGATATGATGAAAAACTACAGGGGATTTTTTTTTCGCTTTTTTTCCCGGGGGGTGATTTTTCCTTTGTTATCTCCTGAAGAGATCCGTGCCGAATGGTTCTCGAATCCAAAAGCGCAATCAGCGGCAGTTATGGCCAATGATGTAGAAATTCCACCAGCGTCGGAAGTTTGGGCGTCCGCCCTTACTTCTTGTCAAAATTTCGAGAAACTGTACTTTTTCGAGTCTTTGGAATCTTTCATTCAGGAGAGTAAAATTCTGCCATATGCCGGAGTAGTGGAGCCCTGTGGGAATAAATTTGATATTTTGGTGGTCAACCCTACCTCGACAGCCGTGCGTTTGAAAAAGCCACGATTGTCGGCTGTGGCTGATTACTGGGCCCAGGATACACAATTCTCGGTCCCGCTAGTGGTATCTCAGGCGCGCGCAAATTTATATCCGATGGGGCACGAAATGCTTTTCGCGGTAGATGAGCGGTTGGGGGAGCCCCCTCTCGTGTAGAACCGCCTTATGATATATACGTACGGGAGAATTTGTTTGAAAATGATATTGGATTTCATTCTGAAGGCCCTGAAGATTTGGTTAGTGAATCGTAATTGTTCTCACAGTTTGCTGATGAAATTGAGCAGGTCGAAGAAAGTGGGGGTTTTTCCGCAGATTCTGGGGACCGTCCTAAAGAGGGGGTCGCCCCCCCCCTCGGGGCAGGAGGTTGGGGACGAAAGTGAGTTGGGGCAGGAAGACATTCCACTTGAAGTAGTATCGGGAAAGGCTGCTCTCATAAAGGGTTTCTCCTCCCCTCCCGACCCAGAAGAATGTCTAAAAGAGGGGGTGGCCTCCCCTAAAGAGGGGGTAAGCCCCCCAGCGCCTGAGGTCCCACGCCAGCCAGCAAAATCATGTTTATTTAGAGAGGAGGAGCTGGTTCCTCTCCCTGCGAATTTTTCTACTCGATTGCCGCTGGTATCTGTCGTGTTTGCCGAGAATGTGGACTTTTGGGTCCAGGAGATCCAGGAAGGTCAGTCCTCCCTCCTACCGGCGGAGGTTTGGTCCGAACCTCTTCCCGAGGCTCTTTGTGGGAAGCTGTCCCAAGAGGGGCTGGATCTGGATTCTGGCTCGCCTGAGGGGGGCTTCCCCAAAGTGTTGCCCTGTGGTACACCGGAGGTGGACTCTGGTGGGCCGGCGGGGAATTCAGGTGGGACGACTGATCAGACCGAGCAGCTGGTGGGGGAAAGCGCCGTTACCCCGGTGCAAAAGTTAACCTGGGGGCGAAAATCTATTGTACGTAAAATTCACCCTGGGGAGGAAGGCTATGAGTGTCCGGTTTGGAAAAAATTTTGTGAAAATCGTGTTCCCGAAAATTTTGAAATTGTACGTACAGAGCAAGATGATGTGCTGACGGAACCTCTTTCTGTTTTGGACATGGGTTCGACTCCCGTTTTGTCAGCACTACAAAAACGTGCTCTCTTGAACCAAAAGATAAAATTTTCTGATTGCTGTTTGTTGCGAAGAAATCAGAGGCGTTTACTCCTTATGATTTTAAATATCCCCGAAGTTTGGGATGCGGCTGGTGGATTTGGAAAAACGGATATAGACTATCACTATATAGAGATAGAGCCGGGAAAACGGCCTATAAAGGCACGGGCCTATAAGGTCAACCCGGCTCAGAAACAAATTATAGACGATTAAGTGAATGCTTGGTTAGAGCAGGGGCTCATACAGCCATCCAGAAGTCCGTGGGCCTCTCCGATCATTTTGGTCGCGAAAAAAGACGGGGATTGGCGTTTGTGTGTTGATTATCGGAAATTGAACTCGGTCACGAAAAAAGACTGCTATCCTATTCCGTATATTCATGGACTTTTTGAAGCTATTTTGGGACATTGCATTTTTTCAAAGTTAGATTTAGCGTCTGGGTTCCATCAGATCCCAATCTACCCCCTTGATCGGGAAAAACTGCTTTTATTACTCGCGCAGGTCTTTATGAGTTCAAAGTCATGCCTTTTGGCTTGTGCAACGCTCCTAGCACGTTTCAAAGAATTATTGACCGCATTATGGAGGGTTTTATCGTATATATTGATGATAGTTTGGTGACCAGCGCATCCGAATTAGAACATTTGACTAGACTTTTCGAGGTTTTCCTTCGCTGTTCACGAGAGCATGTTATCTTGAAACTGTCAAAATGCGAGTTTGCAAAGTTATCTATGCCATTTTTGGGCCATGTATTGTCAAAAACGGGTATTTCCATCGACCCGGAAAAATTCGAATAGTTCAGCAATTCCCTGTTCCAAAATCTGTCAAGGATATTCAAAGTTTCTTGGGGTTGGCAGCATATTATAGGAGGTTCGTTCCAAATTTTGCGAAAATTGCTCATCCTTTGAACCGTTTGTTGCGAAAAGATATGGAGTTTGTTTGGGATGGGGCATGCCAGTCTGCTTTTGAAACTTTGAAGGAAAAGTTGGTTACGGCACCGGTTCTTGTCAACCCGGATTTCACGAAAAAGTTTACGTTGGCTACAGATGCGAGTTATCTGGGCATTGCGGCTGTTCTTTAACCGCAGGATCCGGCATAAAAGTTTCATCCCGTAGCCTATGCAGCCAGAGCCTTACAACCGGCTGAAAAGAATTACCACGTTACGGAATTGGAAGCGCTAGCTATTTATTTTGGAATCTCGTATTTTTCAGCACTACCTAATTTTGAATGAATTCGATGTAATTACCGATCATAAGGCGTTGGAATACATGTTAGGGGACCAGGTCGTCCCACGAACAACTCAGGGGCGAATTGCCCGCTGGCGGCTTTTTCTTGCCTCTTTTCGTTTTCGTGTGATTCAACGATCTGGCATAACAAATGGAGCTTTTGCTGAGCACCCCCAAATTCCTGACTTTGTCGGGTCTTTGGTGGTTCTGGCCGTGGAGGCCATAGAGGAGTCGGAGGACTCTGGGGAGGAGGATCCGGAAACTCCCGTAGAAACTCGTCCGCCTATTCCGCGCAGTGCCCCCCAGGAAATTTGGAAACAGGCTCTGGCTGCGGATGAATTTACATCAGCTATGATAAAATTTTTGGTAGACAAGACCGTGCCACAGGAACAGAAACTGTTTAATTATATTCGAAAACATTCAGGAAACTATGAGGTCGAAAATGGAATTTTGTACCGGTTTTGGTTGACACATAAGGGCGAAAAACTCAAAAATTCGCCTTCTTTGGTTGTTGTTCCTCAGGGTTGTCAAGAATACGTTTTGAAAGAATGTCATAATGAACTTTTGTGGGATGTCATAATGGGAAGGAGAAAATGTTTGGGCTTGCCGCTAGAGTTAGAACATATTATTGGGAGACGTTGGCTACTGACTGCGCTAAATACGTACAGGCTTGTAAGATATGTGCGGCTTGTAACCCGGGACCGATGAAGCCTCAGGCTTATTTAAAATCTTTTCCCCGGTGGAGGCACCCTTCGAAAGGATGTCTATGGACGTGATGCACGCTCCGATAACTCGGGCGGGAAATTGTAGGGTTCTGGTAATAGTGGATTTTTTCACGAGGTGGGGGTGGGCATTCCCCATGCCAAATGAGCAAACTTCAACTATTGCGAAGATCTATGCAGAAAATATTGTTGCAGTTCATGGCCCTCCCCGCGAAATTCTTACGGACAGGGGGACCCCGTTTTGCTCAGCACTTTTGTCTAGTTTATGTCAACTTATGGGTACCAAAAAGGTTCGGACGACTGCTTACCATCCGCAGTCAAATGGGGCTTGTGAGCGTTTGAACGGGACAATAAAACGTATGTTGCTAAAAACCATGTACGCTTATGAAAAAGGTTGGGACGAATTGCTGCCTTGGGTTCTTTTTGCGTATCGGGCCGCCCCCATACCTCCACCGGGGAATCGCCATACTACCACCGGCTCTCTGGACGCGACCCTCGGTTATTTTCGGACAATTTTTTGACAAAGCCAAGACCACGTATTCGTGATTTCAATCCTGATTATGTACAAGATTTGAGAGATCGATTGCAATACGTTAGAGAACTTGTCACAGAACACATGCGCCAAGCCTTGCAGAACAGAAAAACTGCGTATGACAGTAAAGTTCGGGTGGTCGAGTACAAAGTGGGGATGTTGGTATGGAAAGACGTGTCTCAAGCTAACATCCCGAAAGGTACAAGCCGCAAGTATCTGCCTGTCTTTGAAGGCCCTTTCCGGGTCACGAAAGTTTTGTCACCTACAAATTGCGAAATTCAGTCTTCCTTGCGTACCGATCCTCCTACCGAAAATATTCACGTGAACCGTCTAAAACCTTTCTACAGCGAGACTTAGAATCCCTTCCCCCGCCCTCCCAGTATTGTAGTATTGTGTTGTTGTATTTGTTGTTTTGTCCGTAACTACCTGCGAATTTAGCAAATTTTTTCTTTGGTTTTGTTACATTCTATTTTCTTGCAAATTTTATCTTCTTCAGAATAAAGTCATATTATGAAACTCTACCTGGAGTAGAGTCACGTAGGACTTCTTTTCGTGTTTTTCTTGAATTTTATTACGAAACGTTTCCTGTAGCTTTGGTACCCTCCTTACGTGTTGTCTGTATACGTATGTTGTGTTGTGTGTTTTCTTGTTTTAGCTGATACGATCTTTTTCTATTTTAGCTTCCAAAGTTTTCTTCTTCTAGTTTTAGCACTATATACGTACTTAACTTGATCTCACTTTTGTGTCATAGTACCACTGACTTTCTTTTGTTTAGGCGCGTTTTATTGCTATCTCTATACTGGTATCTGTACTAGTCCGCATTGCTACGACTGGTGCGGAGGTTTGGCTTGGTTTGTGGTTGGTATCGGGATAACTTGGGATTGTACGGCAGGGCGGTTTCCCTACCTGCACGGTCCTGCTGTCATCTTGGGACCTTCGCATATTCTGGTCTTGAAAGTGAAACTTGTGTAAATTTGCCACTTGTATATATTATACGTATGTAATAGTTGCGTGTGTCAGGAACGTCTAGAGGTGGCATGAAATTTGTGTAAATTGGCTTCGGTTTTGCGTTGACTTTCTTACATTTCTAATTGATTCATTTGCTTTTCTGGGTTTTTGCACGAGATGAGTGAAGCAAAGCGCCGCCGCAAGTCCCCAAATCCGAGGAGGTCAGGACCTCTCTTGGGGGGTGTCACATGGGCTCGGGGCCCCTCGTCGTCTACTTCTACACCGGCGTCTGGCTCAGGACGGCCGGAACCATCAGAGGAAGAGGAGATGCCTGTCAGAGCATCTGCGGCGACGCCTTCGGGCAAAGCCTCCTCTAGCTCCCTTGCACCCCTGCAAACGAAAACTCCGACGTATCCTCCGTTCACTTTGAAAGCTTTACAGTCCCGCCTAGATGTTCGTCAGCCAAATACGCCTGCGTTCTTGGACCCAGAGTCTCAGCGGCGTTTTCATGAGTATCAGAACATGCTTGAAAATATTGTGCATCCACGACAGAAGTATCCGGAGTCTATTGTTTTGGTGTCCACTATGCAAGTTCGTTATACTTGGGTCCGTGAACTTTATGATATGGCAGTTGCGGGTGGGTTTTATGCTTTGGCTTATCAGAAGACATACAAAAATTTTATGGACACGCGTCTGACCATTCAGTTTCCGCTATCTCCATCGCGGTCCCGGAGGATTTGGGGTCATTTACGACGGCTGTTGACGGAAATTTTCCTACTCTTCCGCCAGACCATCCAAATCCGCCGAATACAAAAATTTTGTTTTCTTGATTCATGCGATCTATCTAGACGTTCCATCATGGTCATTGATACCGTATGCGTTTCAGCCTCTGCTGTTTAACGCGCCGTATCCAGTTTTTGCAGTCCAGGCTCTGGACACGGTACGTAAGTTGTTGGCGGGTTTGGGAGTTGACGCGAGAAATTCTGTGGTGGATTTGGGTAAGTATGTGGCATGGATGTCCGCGCGGGCATCTGGGAGGAGGTTTGAACCTCGCGACCTTCTAGATAAAAGGGGGCCGCATTTGTGGGAGAATCAGTTTGGTCCGTGTGGCCCGCCTGCGCCGAGCCGGGGGGAGAAAGGTTTCCCGCGGTTTGAGGAAAATGTTTTCTCTGCCGCTTTCGCGGATTCGGCTGCAGAGCAGATTTCGCGGATAAAATTTTGGCTCAGCTGCCACCGATTGAGTCGACAGCCCAAGCGGAAATGATTCGTCAACTTGACCTAGATGCCACCGTGGTGGTCGAAGCTGTGGGTAGAAAACCAACATGGACTGCTCAAGAGTTTGTTTGGGGCATGACACGCATGCAGGATGTGGACATGTCCAAGCTTTTCGCGGTCATTTTTGCGGAGCAGTGGGAGGGCAGGAAACCCTCCCCGGCCTCTGCTCAGGATGCTGTTGCTGGGGTGGATCTTTCCGGACCCTCCGGTGCTGCTGTAGCGGTGGCCACGGAAGGCATGGATGTGGACAGTCCTGATTTTCCTGAACCTCAGCTTCCGCAACCACGAGCTCCTCTTCGGGGGCCTATCAGGACGATTCCGCCGGCAGACTTGCCTATTCAAGTTCCGAAAATTCAAATGCCAGATTTGGGGCAGGTTCCGGATACCCCGGTGATTGTATGGCCTCGGAATCATTCTTTGCACGAGGATAATCTTAAAATTGTGTTGGAACGTTTGATTCCGGTCCCGTTCGAGATGGATCCTCCTCGGAGAACTGTCCGTGTTGACTGGGATCCTCAGTATTTAGGTGATGTAAATGAAGGGCCTTTTGATGTGTTAGATATGTCTCGTAAAAATTATAACCCTTCTTTAGATGTGATTCATTTAGGCCAGTATGACCCGAAGGCGGTTTCGCCAGATCAGGACTATCTGATCCGGCCTTATCGGGGGCAGCAGCGGGTAGATCTGCCGTACTGGCCTGCGGTGTGGTCAGTGGTGAGACAGTCGCCAATAGCTGTTCCTTTTTAACCGCAATGGCAAGTGGCGTATCTTCCGGATCTTCGGGCAAAAACGGAACCGCGGGACCTAAATCCATTTTTCGTTGCTACGTGGAAATTCTGGGACCAACATCTTCGCGAGTTGAATATTCCTTTTGCTCTGAGCACCAATGTTATCGAGAAGTATCACCAGCATTTGAAGGAACTGATCCCGGGGGCTCCAGTCGACATTATTTACGAACGCCAGCCTGCCGCTTTGGATCCAAATTGTCTGTTTCCTGGGTTTGACCCGGAGTTTTGGGCTTGTACTGTTGTCTTTCCAGCTTTGAAACGTGATGGTCAAGTTGTTTTTGATTCCCTCGAAACGTTGGGGTATGGCCCTTAGCGTACAGCGGCATTTGCTGATGCTATTTCTAGACTTTTTCCGCCGATTCGTTGCTATCCACATATGCAACGATTTACTACTCCGATTAGTCGTGTTCAGAATGCCTGGAACAAACGGGCTCAGCAGCTGAATTATGTTGTCGCTGATCTGGAATCTAAAATTTGGGCTCATCACTTGATGTCTGAGGATAGCGTAGGGGAATATCCACAGGTTGTGTTTTTCAAAGGTAGTCATATGCCAATGTCCAACATGTATCCTCTGCAGCCAGATCCAGACGCGAAGGTTCAGGACGAATACATAACTTTGTGGGGGCGTTAATTTGCAGTGAATGAGTACCCTTATCAGTTCTATAAGGCTTATGATTGGTTCGGTTTACATCAGCCGGCGCGTGAAATTGTGCAAACGGAGCCTCCCTTTGCAGCTAAGAAGGGTGCTGAGTTTTTCCTGACGCATTCGGTCCCTCGAAATTCTACCTTGAGTCGCATGAGGCACGACAATGAGTCGGTGGTTTGGGCCGTCTATATGTTAGAGTGTTTGAGGGCCAAAGTTCGATCGTGTCCCCAACTCCACAAGGCGCTGCAAAATTCGGGGGTCACTTACCTAGAAGAAGACGAAGACAAGTATTGGAGCATTGGTATGGATTTTTCTAAGTGTGAAAACCATAGTAGGAAAGAAGACCTAGAAACCGTTTAAGCTCCGTGACACTCTTAGGCTGCGGAAGGTTTGCAATGGCTTCAACTTTACTAGGATCGGGCCTCAGCTCATTTTCGGATATCACATGTCCCAAGTATGGCACCGAATTTGCCCAAAATAAGCACTTTTTACCCTTCAACCTTAATCCTGCATTACGCAAAAGCGAGAAAACCGAACGAAGGTGTTCCATATGTTCTTCCATCGTCTTGGAATACACTATGATGTCGTCAATGTACACTAGAGCGAATTTCCTTAAACAAGTTTTGAGTACCGTTTCCATTAGCCGCTGAAAAGTAGCCGGTGCATTTGTTAGGCCGAAAGGCATAACCGTAAATTCAAAGAGCCCTTCTCTCGTGACAAACGCCGTTTTCTCTCGATCCTCAGGTGCGACGCCAATTTGCCAGTAACCGCTGGAAAGGTCTAATGTTGTAAAATACTTTGCCCCTGTTAAAGCGTCTATTGTTTCATCTATTTTTGGAATTGGATAAGTATCTTTCCTTGTAAGGGAGTTCACCTTGCGAAAATCTATGCAGAAACGGTCAGAACCGTCTTTCTTTTTGACAATCACAACTGGTGATGCCCATGGAGAATTGGACGGTGTTATGATGCCACGGCTCCTCATATCCTCAACGTGGTCATGTTCCACCTGTTGTTCATGTGGTGCCAACCTGCGATATCGTTGTTTAACAGGGTTATACCCTTGCGTATCAATTTCATGAGTGACGACATTTGTTCTGCCTATGTCTCTGTCATTCTGGGAAAACACATCAGCATTTTCGTGCAGTAAAGAGCACAGCTGTGCCACTTCACCAGAATTTTCACGACAACCTATTTTCTCAATGCTGACACCGGGTGGTAAAGCAAACGATGGCTTATCTGTGCCGACGCCTTCGGCTACAGTAAAGCACCCAGTTACGTTTTCACCAAAGTCCTTTGACGTTTTACCGTTACTAACAGTGGGCACTTTAACGTCACCAGCATATGGACGAAGATGCCCTAGTATCCTTCCCTTTTTCAGCCTAATTGGTTTACTGGAATTATTGACAGCTAATACTGGTAGTCTACCTCCTTTCGGACGGACTAATGCGCATTCGGCAGACAGACGTGGTATGTCCGTAGTTGGCTCGAAAAGGAAAGTGTTCTCAGAAAATATCCCTGCTACACCGTTGAACAATACTTTAGAGTGGGCCGGAACTGTTGATCCTCTACGTAGGGTAACTCTAAACTGAACATCATCGACAACTTCAGCAGAAACTGGGAGGTTATGAAGGAACTTCTGCGGCGTTACATTTGAAGTGATAGGTAAGATTGAACCATCCGGAAAAGTCACGTTGTCATTGTGAAAATCAAACTGAAGCTTTTGATCCTTGATGAAATTCATTCCTAACAAACAGTCAACTATAACGTCTTCGGCTAAAATAAACGGGACTTCCATCTGATCACCCCCGAATGAAACAGATAATAAGCACAACGTTGTTATATTTAAATTCTCACCACTTACACCCTTTGGATTACAACAACATTTCCGCAATTTAACTTGTGGAAATAATGAACAAATTTTTTAGAGATTATGTTAACGCTTGACCCCGTGTCTAATAATATGTTCGTTTGACGACCGTTAATTTTTCCGGAAACATGCAAAGGATTCTAAGCAGACATTGTAACTTTTGCACACGTTTCAAACAAATAATTACAAACATTACATACAAAATTTCTAGTGTTCAAGGGGTAGTCTACTTGTGAAACAGGATCGACCCTTGCCTCCCCCGCCGGCGAGGGCCGTATCAGTTTGCCTGACGTTTCGAAGCTACAGATTTAACCGAAGTTTCACGCCGTCGCAGCACACATTGCCTAGCAATGTGTCCCTTATTGTGACAAATATAGCATTCTATATCACTGCGATTGTTCTGTTTTTCAGACAGTTTGTCTGCATCAAACAATTATTGTTCCTGAGACTCTAAACGTTTCAGACGGTTGTCAAACGACGGCTGTAAAGCAGGAGTTTGCACGGCACATACGGAACTTTGCTGGTTTGCCATATTTGCGGTCAGTTTTGTAACGGAAGCTACAAGACGCTCATTCTGTAACTTGAGCTGCTCAAGCTGGTTATTAACGTCAGTGAAGCTTTTATCTGAATCTGTTGCAGTAGAGACTGCATATTCCACCCGTTTTGCAAGTCTAACTGCCGCTTCAAGAGTTTCTGTTTTCGATTTAATAAGTTCGGTTCGAATGACCGGTAACGACTGGTGGATGAAATGTTTTAGAAGCAGTTGAGCGACTTGCTCTCTAGTTTTATCCGGATAAGCTTGCCTCGCGATTTTAAAAAGTTTATGCTTAAAATTTTCAACAGTTTCAGATGCTTGTTGACGAATTTCAGTTAGTCTTATCCACTGTAGATCCTTCTCTTTCGAATCACACAACTTAGACTCAAGGGCTACCCTGAGCGAGTCAGCTGTAGCCTTATCAGCTTCGGTTAAATCTGGCCACAACCGAGCCGCTTTGCCGTCTAAGTGTCCTTTTATACAGCGCAATTTCTTTTCGTCATTCCAGCCATTTGCTTCAGAAATTCTGTTCAAAGTATCAAACCATTCAAAAACATCTTGTCCACTCTCTCCTGTCAATTTAGGCGGAAGAGAAATCGGAAAGAAATTTTGAAGCAAATTATCGTTAATATTTTGTTCATCCATGACTAAATCTAAATGTCTGAGTTCTCTGTTTCCGATTCTATATCTGGGCATGAGCCAAGAGTACTATGAGACATACCGGTTTTATTGCAGTCATTATCAATGGCAGATTTGCTTTCAGAAATCCAGTGATTGCTTCTAGATTTCGTTGTAGTCACCACTCTATATCACTGCTTTCATTGGAAAGGAAGACGGAAATGCAGCAACGATCACAAACCAAATGAGTACCAGCGGTCCAATCAACCAATGCGGACGAGCCCCCAAATGAAAAGATCCAGACCAACCAACAAGGCTTACAGCAATAAAGACACGTCAGCTCTTTTACTCGACAAAGTTCCAAGGCATCACAAGCTGCACTAACTGCAGTAGCTACTTAAGTATCAGGATCAGATCTTCTAAGCTTCTTCGAAAATCGGCTACGGAAATTCGTCGACTTATGCTGGATCCTAAGCGTCCTGGCAAAAATTGGATGGGCAAACTTTTGATGATTGTGCGTGCAGAATTGTTTCCAAATTTACCCCGGGAGGTCGAGGTTGAGGATAGGTCTCGGCCCAGGCGGGAAGCGGCCTACAGGCAGAGCCGGCGTTGATGTTTTGTTGTTGTGGAGGGGTGGTGTTTTTGGCACAGTAGGTGGGTTGTGTCCTATGGTGGTACTATTTTTAACTTTAATCTTTTTATCTATTTTTGACAAAATATGCAATTTTATCTTACTAGCACAGGAGGTTCCGGGTGTGCAACTGGGGGGAAGATTGTATTCGTAGATTGTTTGTGTACGTATATTTAGATTGCGAATTAGGTTGTTAGATTAATTTTGTCCTAAATCTCTCTTGAAATTAAGTGGGGGGGGGGGGGGTTCTCTAGAAGCATTCCTTGTGGTTCATTTCTTGGTTTCTTTGTGTTAAAATTTATACATCCAAATTAATTAGAGCTAAATTTAGTTGATTATACGGGGTTCTCCTGGGGGGTGTGCTACATCTGAGCCCAATTTGAAGTTGTCCGGAACCTCCTATATATGATCTCAACTTAAAAATTTTTATCTTTATCTTTTCTAACATTTTCTTTTTAACTTTTGTTCACACACACGTATAGGCAACAGTTCTGAGAGTACTTTTAACTTTCTCCCGTCTCTCGTGAGGTGCTGCTGTCACTATCCTGGTCCTCGGATCAGGATTCCGGGGCTCATAGGGAGTGACTAGCAGCACGTTCACATAGATTCCGTTAGTTTTTAGCCGTCTTTTCTTGCTAGGGAACTGTCAAAGCGCCCTGACCTGGGATCAGGATTCCTGGGGCTTGGATCTCTGGCCGTTTCCCACCCTAAATTCGTAGGTAGGGCGTGTTACTATGGTTGTAGGGATATTGATATGCGTTTCGTGTTTTTGTGTACATTTTCCTATTGTTTTGTGTTCATGCATATTAACGTACGTACTTATATTTGTTTTGTATTTTTTCTAGTGAATTCCAGCCGCCCGTCCCGGCAGGCCTGTGTCTCCCCTTGTGAGCGCCAGAGTGGAATGGTCGGGTTGGTCGTTTGAACCCGGAGGTTTCTGTTCTTTGGTTGGGTGAGCTCGTCTGGGCTCTGGATTGGTTGGTTTCTTGTCTGTGGTCCCTGGGTGCTATCACGCTTTTCGGAAGGTTCTAACCCTTTGGCGGGCGGCCCTCCGGGGGCACAGGTGGGACCTTATTTGGTTGATTGGGCCGGTTTCTTCTGTTCCGGTGTTTGTGGGAAGGCCAGTTCTTGGTGCCTTAGAACTTTATATTGTCCGGGTGTGTGCCTGTTTGGCAGAGAGACGGTTTGTGGTTGGTGACGTGGGTGGACCCGTGCATACTAGTGCAAACGGGTGCGTTGTTGGGTGGCGCATTTGCTGGAAACAAACCTCCTTTCCCCGGCACAGGTCTGTCTTGTCCATTTTCCCCATTTGTTGTTTGTTTTTGTTTTGTCTTGTGTACTTCATGTACTGATATATATAACAGTGGTGGGGGGAATTGCTGTTTGATTTTGGTTTGTGCGTGGGTGGGGGGAGCCGGGTGAAAGTTTACTTTTACAAATTGGAGTTCTCTTCCTTCTGCAGGAGGTTTCGGATTTTTTGCTTTTATTGGGGTGCTCTCTACCTTGGCTTGGCCATTGTATCTTATTTCATATTTACTCTATTTAGTTCTACTACCAGCAATTTTTGTGTTGTATTTTACTCATTCCATACTTTTCGGGTACTTACCAATCGGTTTGTGTTTCTTTTCTTTCTGTCTAAACAAGATAACATGATACTTTCTTCATCAAAAATATTCTTGCCATTTTTGTGATGCCATTTTCTGCCATGTCTGAGATTCGTCGGTGCTTTATAGTATTTGTGCTTTATTATCATGTGCTTTATATTACTTATCCACCTAGTTTTGGCATTGTTAGTCGGTTTGTCAGGTTGGAGTTCTTTGTTTTTAAAGTTTGGATGAAGTTTCTTTTGAGTGTAGGAGGTTTGGGAAAATTTTTCTTGTTTGTCTCTGGGATGCCGCGTGGCTCCGTGCGGGTCTTTTGGTTCTGTATATTGTAGTTTGTGTATTGTATATTGTGTTAGTACGTAGTTTTCTGCTTTAGCTGGGCAGGCGCCCTGTAGTGGGCCCGTGTATGTGTTTTGTTGGCGCTCTGTCCTTTGTCCCTCTCTAGGGAGGTTCCTTAGTGTAGTTTTACGGTTTTTGAAAATTTTCTCTTACGCGTTTTACCATACTAGTACGTATGTTCTCTTGGCTAAATCTAATTTTACCCTACTAATTACTGTAACGCTGTGTGGGCGCGCGGGGCAAAGAGGGGGTAATTCTGTGAAATATTGTCAATAAACTAACTGTTACATACTTATTTACTTTATTTTATTTTAATGTATGTATATTTTAATTGCTATTTCTTTCTGGTAGATTTGGTTGAGGACTGTTTGACATTTTGGTGGTGGTTTTTCTGTTGTCTGCTAGTATAGGTTTTGTGATACGTTTTGTTTTGTCTGTAGTCTTTGGCTGGGTTAGACTTTGTTACTTTCTGGGAGTCTTGCTTTGCTTTTGGTAGCTCTGTTAGTCTGCATTAAATATTCCTAAAGTTAGGCTGCTTTTAAGCTTGATAATATTCCTTGTGTTTCGCATTCTTTTCGTGAAAATCTTCATAAATGATGAAACAAATTTGACCTTAGCTAATCGGGTAGTTTAGCACTATGGAGTTGGAATTCAAAAAGTGTAGGTGTTAGTTGGTTCACTGATTCGGGCGGGAGCAGTTAGGTTTTCTGTTTGGTGAATCTCGTGTGGGCAGCTGTGACTGTTTTGAGTCTTAGTGAATTTGTTGTGAGAATTTTGTCATATTGTTGGAATTTAGTACCTTTGAAAATCATCAAGATGTACAGTTGAATTTGGTTGATTGAAGTAAAAGTATCGTGTTTTCTAAGGGCCATTTCATAAAAAGCGCTTAAACGGCTTAGCTTAAAAGTGATTTTATTTATGAAAAGGGTGGTCGGCTTAAACGGCTTAAACGGCTTAAGTGGCTTAAACGGCTTAACTTTAAGCCGTTTAAGCCGACCCTTTTCATAAATAACCATCGGCTTAAACTTTAAGCCGAATTCTTTTCATAAAAAGCACACCGGCTTAAAATGCAGTGGCTTAAAATTAAGCCGTTTAAGCCGATCTACTTTTCATAAATAATTTTAGTTTAAGCCGTTTAAGCTGATTAAAATTCAGTTCAAATTGCCTGAGTTTAAAGCCGCGTAAAATCACCGCGCTTAAACGGCTTAAACCGACTCGTAGTAGTAATATTAAAACGTTCATAACTTCCTTAATATTTGGAGTATGCCAATGACATTTATATCAAATTGAAGCTCACAGTGTGGAGAATGCAGTGGCGTTATTGGTATGTTTTTACTACTGGTAAATATTTAAAAAAGCAGCCTCAACTTGATAAATAACGCTCTTATTTAGCTATTCAAGTCAAAAAATATTGTTTGTTTACTTAACACAGGCTACTTTATGCTTATACAAGTTATACATGAATTCTCCAGCTTACAGCTTTGTTAATGTTGCACTGTAAAGCTGTACCCTTAGCAAACCCACTTCTTGAGTCAGACCCGAAATCTTTTGAATCATGTTCGTTGGGCGGAGTATTCTCTCATCTATCCCTTACTTTTCTTTGGTCCTCTCTGGATAATTTCCGATATCCAGTTATAAAGTGGTGTGCACGAGGACGCTGCACACCAAGTTTTGAGTCACGGAACGACATTCTGTTAAAAGTTAGTAAATCTATTCGTTTTCATGATTCCCTCATGAAAAACAATCCAGATTCATTCTACTGTAAGAAATTTAACAAGCAGTCCCATAAGGCGGCATTATTCCCCAGTTGAACCTCAGCTTTTCCGGGGGCGTAGTTACATATGATATTTCTTGGAAATCCTCTGTAAGCTTTTGCTGCTAAGGCGTATTTTGAATTTTAAATTTTAAATTTTCAAAATGAAATTGAAACGAGCATGCCCGAAACAAGGCATTATTTCGCAGCAGAGCCTAGTTCTTCCAGTGGGCATGGTTGCATGCGATACCAGTAAGGTTTCTGTTTGTGATGAATGTTGCCAGAGGTTATACCAATTACCCTGTCGGTGGCTTGCACCAACTGACCTAAATTTTGCTCAATCTGTAAAGACTTGTAATCGACAGTCTGCTTCTCATCTGCTCACTCACCTACTGCCGCAGTTTCTAGTACAAGTGGAAGAACAATTTTCTAGTGTCAACCACATTTTAATTTACGCAAAACTACTAAGAATTAGACGCTATAGCAGAATCCTACCAAACAACTATCAGAAATTCCACTTAGTTTTTTAATCTTTACATATACAAGAATCCAAATACAGTACATCCCGTCTGCTCACCCAAACTGGGGCAGTGTTAGCGTAAAAACCTCAATGCCATTACATTTCTTTCTAATGCAATATTTGATCTAGGATAAACAGTTGCATTCTAAACAGTAAGATTAAAAAATTGAGCTAATTTCTCCTCAAGTCTTGTTATTTTAAATCCAACCCATTTCGGGTGAGCGACGGGATGTATACTGTATTTGGATTCTGATGGGTTACCTTCTTATGTCTGTAAAAATTAAGTGGGTTTCATTAAATAGATAAGCAGATGATTTTGTTCTCAATGTAAATCTTTCAATGTAAATGTAGAAACTTGTAATCCCTGGCCATTTTATACAAGTATTTTATACATTAAGGAAAACTTGAGTCAATTTTTCAATTTTCATTTTAAAAATTTCGTATAATAGAAAGTGAGTTTGGATTGGATCGAGTTTGAGTGCATCATGAAGACGAATAAATTTGCAGAGTGTTTTGGGAAGACGTTTCGTTTGAACCCAGAAGTGATAGCTTTTCTTTAGCTTTCCCACACTCAGAGAAATCCATGTTCAAAAATTACTTTTGTATTATCACATGTCCAATTCAAACAATACGGTTACGTCAGACATGCTTCATTTTGCGTAATGAACACATTCCTAGCTTTAAAATCATTCCTATACAAATCATTGTTGAACTCCAACTGAATAAATGCTTTCAAAGATTGGTGAATATACCCGACCCGAACCAGTACCTTAAATGGTGTAGGATAAAGCTACAATGAAACAGGAAGTTCATTATTATATATATATATATTTATAGTATTTTTATATATTAATAGTAAAAAGAATTTCATAAATAATAAGCTTAAACGGCTTAGCTTAAACGGCTTAGCTTAAATGGCTTAAAAATCCTTTTCATAAATAATCGGCTTAATCGGCTTAAACGGCTTAAATTAAGCCGTTTAAGCTAAGCCGTTTAAGCCGGCTAAGCCGTTTAAGCCGTTTAAGCCATTTAAGCCGATTATTTATGAAAAGGAATTTTTAAGCCATTTAAGCCTTTTAAGCTAAGCCGTTTAAGCTAAGCCGTTTAAGCTTTTTATGAAAAGGCCCTAAGTTTCTAGTTTTGATGTTTTCATTAGATAGGCGCGAGGTGATAGCATTTAGGCATACACTACCGAAGCAAGAACCTACACATTTATTTACTAGTCATTTATTTAGCAGTACATTGAGCGACCACATTTCTACAACGTAATCGCTTACATAATTATTAACTGCGCAATAGTTGAACAATCTGTCGTGTCGTAACCTGTGCTTAATACTTACGCAGTCGTTATACGCAATTTTATGTAATAGATTACGTAATCATTACTATTTAGAACATTTATTATGTAAGGACTACCTGTCGCTTTTTTGTAATTTTATTCAGTATATGCATATACACATTGAACACCAATAAATTACAATAAACCTATTTTTAGTGAATTTTCCATCCTTACAATAGAAATTGTTATCCCAACTGCCTTTTCAAGGGCCACCATTTTGCTTATCCCAACTGGCTTTTAAAGGGCAACCATTTTGCTTATTCCAACTGTCTCTCCATGACAATAATGCTCTGTCAGCATGACAAATTTCGCAATAATGCTCTGTCAGCATGACAAATTTTGCAATATGCTTTGTTTGCTTCAATCTGATTGGGAGAAAATTGTTAAATGCTTTGTCAGCGTGAATCTGATTGGTCAGTGTTTTCCATCTGGTAGTATAAATAGGCTCGCCCCGTCTGAAATTCATTTGTGCTGAAATGGGATGTTTCGAGTGCAAGCTTTGCTCCTTGCTCCAACCTGCTCCGTCATCTCAAGTGCAAACATCCAATTGGAAGACAAGAAGTATGGACTTGTCTAAATAGAACTATGGAATAGTCTAGCATGGTGTGGATTCTTGCAAGCTATCCTTACGAGATCGGCATTTAAACAGCCGACCACACGGAGGCGTGTGCTGTACAAAAACCACTCGCATGTCCAACAGTGTGAAAATAGAAGGACCAGCGGCGATAGGCGAACCTGGGATAGTCAGGGGAAGCTCCACCCATCGCGGAAGTAGCTGGTTGAAAAGCTTGCAAGGATTATATTGCCAAGTGCCACTATGCCATGAGTGCCTTTTGCAGTCTTAAGCAAACTGCATAAAGGATTGACTCCTTTGCTGCAGCAGCGCCTTTGCGCGTTTTGCACGTTGCAGCATTTGGCCTAGTGGCGGGAGTCGGCAATCTTCATAGCAGACGTAGTAGGTGGGAAACCACGTGCGGCTCTGTGCTCATAAAATCTTAGATTTTTTTTGAGGAGCACAACTAGCGTTGTACCCTGAACCTGAAGCTATGTGGGAATAGCGTGCTGTCATTGAGAAAACTTCGGATTGAAATTTTTAATTCTCCCAAACTAAAAACAACAGACATATTGGTGTCATTCAAGAAGGAATTAACTCAGAAACTTAAAAAATAACACAAATTTTCAAAAAATTCAAAAATAAGAAATTTGAAATTTAATTTATTTCAAAAGTGAAAATAACAGAAATGTTAGATGTCATACATGAGGAAATTAACTCAGGAACTCAAAAATGACAAAAATTTTCAAAAATTCACACTTCTTAATATTTATAATTTAAATTTTTTCAAAACGTGTTCGGTGTCATTCATGATATCTTCGATGTCATTCAAGAGGAAATTGATCAGAGATTCCAAAAATGTCAAAATTGTTTTCGAAATTGCAAAATTTTTTACTATGCAAATGAGTTTTCCATTTTTCAAAATTGAAAATAACCATGGCGTGTGGAGTGTCATTCAAGAGGAAATAGATCAGAGGTTCCAAATTTTTTGTAAAATTTTTTTCTATAATTCTATTTTTTCCAAAATTTGTTAATATGCCAATGAGATTTCGATTTTTCAATAGTTACTACTTTTCTTCTAAATTCTCTATATACTATTTAGAATTCTGCTATTGAAGCTATTCATTGCCAATCTGGTCCTGGTTTGAGACAAGACGATAACAGCGAGTTCAAAGTAGGTTTTCAATACTGAAATTTCATGGTTTTATAGAACCTAGCACAATTATGTTTCAACATTTTTATAAATCATTATAATGTAATAAAGTCCTTTCACTTCGTATGGTTTATTTTCAGTGCTCGATTTGTGAGAAAGGATTTGGTGCGGGAAAAAATTTGTTGGAACATCAAACAGAAGTCCACGATAAAGAAGAACTGTTGAATGTCCTATTGTGGTCGACCATTTAATCGGACTAATGCCATGAAGAAACACATGATCACTCATTACAGAAAAAGATTGATTCCTTGCCCACAAGAAGAGACAAAAGCTCACCAAAAAGACCAAAGTGTATACCAAAGTACAGCTCTCAATAATGCGCTGAGAACATTATTATTACATGCAACCGATGTTGATTACGATCTGTCAACCTTTCTAAGGAACCAACAATCCAACATTTATGGATGAGCTTAAAGATAACATTTCGTAGGGATAATGAGGAATCTATCACTATGGAGGCTCACTTTAATTGTAAAAATAGAATAATCTTGAAAGGCTCCAGCATCCACGAAGTACTCAATCCGGATTCAGCGAGATTCTTGCTAACATTGAAAACCTTATCCGCCACGGCTATGGCTGGATTATATATTATATTAACCACCTAGATGTTCATTTCACCAGATACCGTCCCATTTCCGGATCATCCTATATTCCACTTCCAGACTTCATTTAAAACAAAAAGGCCGCCGTTATTAACATTCAAAACTATGACTAAAATACTTTAAGTCGTGTGTTCTAGCCGCCTTACATCCTGCTACAAATCATGCTGAAAGCGTAACCCATTATCGCCCTTTTGCAAATGAACTAAACTTTGCCGGTATCTCTTTTCCTGTTGCCGTTTCCAAAGTCCCCAAATTCGAACGGCAAACTGATCTCAGTATCAATGTCTACACCCTGGAAGAAGACAAGATTATTCCATTGTATATGTCCAAGCGCAACGATGTTAAATGTCTTCACCTTCTTCTGCTAACCAACGGATCTCAAAGCCACTACTGTTGGATAAGAAGTATGGATCGATTGTTCTATAGCCAGACTAAGTTTCAACATTGAAAACGTTGTTGTCCACGATGTCTGATACCATGTAACACAGCGGAAAAGAAAACTCAACATCTCCAACTATGCAACAATCATGAAGCAACACGCGTCGAAATGCCAGAGGACAAATGGCTGAAGTTTAACAATATTCAAAGAATACAACAAGTTCCGTACATAGTAAGTTTTTTAAGTTGTCAGCTGTGTGATATTTTTAGGGTCTAATGCATGCAGACTTTTTCGCTGTTTGCATAGATTTATACGATGTCTGATACTTTTAGATTTATGCTGATTTTGAGTGTCTGGCAGAAAAAAATCGTTGGTTGTCAACCAAACAAGGTAGATTCATCAATACAAAAATACCAATCTCATGCACCATGCGGTTTTGGTGTTGTTGGAGTGCCAAATTGTTGTGGTAAAATAAGTCGAATTGAAAAAAGTGTCATTTACCGTGGAGAAAACACTGTTCGGAAGTTCCTGGAAACAAGTATTGTGGTATGGAAATGTTTATTATTTTCAGAATTGTAAATGCCGATGAATCGGAAACAGTATGTTTAATACCCACTGGGTCAATACTACATCAGTTTGATGTTACTTTCAGAAAAACGATGAATATCAAGCAAACTTGAGAGAACCTGCTCCTCTTACCCTATCACGTGAAGAGCAATTGAAACATGATAAAGCGAAAGAATGCTATCTCTGCAGCACCCCACTTAATCAAGAGCGAGCTGTCCGGGATCACTGTCACTTTTGTGGAAAATACAGAGGAGCTGCTCACAATAAATGCAATATGGGATTTCGACTGAGTCGAGATATTGTTGTAGTCATTCACAACTTGAGAAGATATGATGGCCACCTTATCATGCAAGTAAGACACTTTTTGAGCTCGATTTAGCAGATTTCTGATAGATAAATCGTCGAAACATGCATGGATTCATGACATGTTTTATGCATTTCTCCTGCTATTGTTTAGGAAGTTAGCAAGCTGTGCAATGAATTGGGGCTCACCATGGACTGTATTCCTAAAGGAATGGAAGATTACATGAGTTTTACTCTGAAGAAGAAAAGAACACCGAAAATACAACCAACTGATTCCTTAATTGATGACGAGGCTGAGGGTGATGAGGAGGAGGATGAAGAAGAAGGGTGGAGAATATGCTTCATTGCACATTCCAGTTTTTAACAAGCTCTCTGGAATCTGTTGTGTCTAATCTCTGCAAAGAAGTCATCCAAAAGTTTTAGGTTATGTCTAGTGAATTTGAAGAAGATGAATTGAAAATGTTAGTGAGAAATGGAGTTTACCCACATGACTACATGGATAGTTTTGAAAAGTTTGAAGATTTGAAACTACTAACAAAAGAGAAGTTTTGGAACGAGCTGAATTCTGAAGATATTACAGATGATGTTTATCAATATGCCCGTCTGGGAAAAATTCAACATCCACATGGACATCCACTTGGACAATATCACGATTCATTCCTCAAGACAGACATTTTTCTTCTCGTTGACGTTTTCGAAAACTCGTTGATACAATCTTGATCATTATAAGCTTGACCCCAACCCGCCCACTACCTTAAACTGCCCTCGTTTGCTTGGGATGCATGCTTGAAGATGATAGGAGTCTGGCTAGAATTACTACAAGATCCAGACATGTACTTAATCTTTGAACAGGGTATTAGAGGAGGAATTTCTATAATCTCCCATCGTTTCGCTAAAGCGAATAATCCTGAGATTCCTATTTTGATCCATCGAAACCGAATTCTTGGATAACGTACCTTGATGCTAACAATTTGTATGGACGGAACATGGTACAAAAATTACCCGTTAAGGATTTTCGATGGCTACGTCGACAAGAAATGGCAGTCATTGACTGGACTAGTCAAACTGACAATCAAAGCTGCGGTTACGTTCTTGAAGTCGATCTTGACTATCCCCAAGCACTCCGTGACTCTCACAATGACTACCCGCTTGCCCCAGAAAAGCTTTCAATAACTGGTGAAATGCTGAGTCCCTACACACAATCTTTTTGCGAAGCTCTTGGAACAGCCCAGTCCAAAGTGGAAAAATTAGTTCCAAACCTGCGCCCTAAAGCTAATTACATCGTCCATTATCGAAACTTAAAATCACTCACGTTCATTGTGTTCTACGACTTGATCAACGCGCTTGGATGAAGCCATACATTGAGTTTAATACAGAAATCAGAAAAATGCTAAAAGTGACGTTGAGAAGGACCGTGTATCATGAACAGAGGTTCTGTAAATTTGTGTAAACCAACTTATGTTGGGTTTAGTGTCCTTGATTTATCTAAATATCTTATGTATGATTTTCATTATAGCTACTTTGTAACTAAGTATGGTGAAAATGTCAAATCATTGTTTACAGATACTGATCCTTTATGCTGTTCTATTCAGACTGATAATGTGTGAAGATATGTATCGTGATATTGCTCTATTTGATACAAGTGACTACCCAACGTCTTTGGTTAGGAGTAATTTACATCAATTGTATAGTGTACATTTGAACAAAACCAGTTTGTCCTGTTGTGAGGATAAGCGTTACTTGCTTGAGGATGGTGTATCTAGTTATGCATATGCCCATTAAAGATTTTCATATTGTAAGTTAAGCAAGTATGAATACAAGCTATCGATCGTTGATCCTAAATTAAGAGTACGTAGTGGAATATTACTAGAGGAAAAGCCTTATGCCTACCTTCCAAGAATATAAAAGGTCAATATCTTCACTTCATCCTGAAAATGGTTCAAAAACATATTCACACCCTAACATTTTTGAAATCAGCCCCACAAGCAGTTGCAAATGCAACTGTATCATTTTGCACTAAAGACTTGATCAATGCTTTTGCAGAAATTGCATTCAGTGCATTGTATGGCGACTTTGCATTAAGTCCATCGGACATATCCAAGCTGAAAAAACTTAAGAAGGATGTTATCATTCTGGTTGATAAGAAAGTGCCAATGCCTACTAAACGGAAAACCCTTAAAAGGAACCAGTTAGTGCTTACATTGCTTTACGTTATGCTGAAATGGCTAAACGGGTAGCTCTTGTTCCTTCTACTCCAGTAAAGACTGTAGTAGCAGCGATGCAACCTATTGTGAAAATGGTGGATGATGAAAACCCTAACTTAGTTTCACTTTTTTTCTAAACATTTACGAAATAAAGCATCTGTACTATTTTAGTAGAGAGTTATCTATCCTGACAACACAATCGGTTCAATTTTTATGACTTGTGAGATATTTCATAACACCAGCGAAATTTAGCCCACAGCGACCTCTAGATTCTCCTAAATTTGAACAACTTTTAGAACCAGTACCCAAAGCAGTATTAGGTGTAGGTCGTGCTTCCGAACCGCATTTCCTTGGATAACCAACCAATCGTTGTATTTCATTCTGGTCACCGATTAGCAACTTCCACATTTCTAGTTTTACATTAGGAGGCATTGACTACAACTGCTTGAACAATACTACCAAAGCGAGAAAGCCAAGTTCTTTAATTGTCTGAATATCAATCGCGAGATTAAAGCAAAATCACCTCGCAAACAATTTGTCAAGAGAATAAAGAATTTCGATAAAAACAAGTGGATGGTCGTGCTGAAGACGTTACGCTCATGGGTCTGCGAGCCAAGTTTGCTCAAAGTTAACGTCTACGGAATCTTTTAATAGAGACAAAGGATTGTATCATTGCCGAAGCTGCAAAGTGGGATAAACATTGGGGTATTGGACTGGACATTAACGATGAAAGGGTTATATTAAAATTATTATATATTAATAATAGTTAATATATTAATAGTACTAATATTAATATTAATAATTATTATATATAATGATTACATTAAAATGTAAATGACTGGCGAGCAGAAAACATACTTGGACAATTATTACACGTATTGGATTTGAATATAGTCAATGTTATACGTAGTATCGGCAGACTTTAAATGTAACATAGATTTTTACAGTTTAGCTAATGTACTTGCTGCTACATCGAGATTGTCTTGTACCTGTCAGATATTTATTAATGGTCAAATTGTATGTCTTGGTGCCAAAACTGTCAATAAAGCTTATGAAACTGTTAAAGAATGTGCTGTGTTTTTGGCCAGATTAGGTTACCTTGTGCAGCCATGGGAGCTGAAAATACAAAATATTCTGGGAACTTGCGATATTGGGAGAAAGTTCAACTTATCTTGGATCTATAGTTACTTGAGGCACAACTATATGCTAAATTCTACCACAGAAACATTTCCTACAATTTCTTTGGAGCTAAAAACTGGTAGCACTGTGCTTATTTTCTACACTGGAAAATGTGTAATCACTGGAAAGAAATCACACGAGCAGCTACAACGATCACACAAAGAATTGGTAAAAGTTATAAAAGCAAGTAATATATTAGTTTGATAAAGAAAATTGAGTTTGTGACATAAGTTATACCACTTAATAACATGAAAATTCAGCTTGCTACACCTGTGGAAGCAAGTCAGATAGCACTGCAAACAGTCATTCTACCTACTGATGAATGGGTTATATTTCAGGAAGAGTTTATTGAGCCTCAAATTTTCAATGGAAACTATGCACCGCTGCTATGTGTCGCTCGTTCAGAAAACCAGCTCAGCACACTAGTTTATCATCTTCTTTATTTTAATTCCTCTTATTTCACATCTTCTTTTTCATTTATCACGCAACTCGTCAAAGTTTAAAATTATATCGATAAAATTGAACTATCCATTTCTATTCTGCAGGGATAGTTTGTAAAAAGTGAAGAATTCGCGCTGGTGGGAATTATTTTAGAAGCTTAAAGTTGCTAGCATTGTTACTTTAGTAGTCACAAAGTTTCCAATAAAGTTTAAGCAAATTAATTCCGAAGCAAGGAATATTAGCCAATCCAAGATAAAAGCGGCATCCAACAAAAAAACCACCTGCTAAGAAAAAGTACAAAAGTAAGAAAAACAATGCGAAAAACAAATTTCTAATGGCTACATGTGGATATAAGCTGCTTGAATGGAATGACCCAATTCCTGTTCATGAATAAGGTTGGAAGCTCACAATTGGTTGAAGCCCCTGCACTACAGCCCTAACTCGTTCAGATCTTAACAACATTGAATTCAAAGTTAATAAAACAGATGCTTTTATTGATATGACCTCCTGTGTTTTATTTATTAGGGCCCAAGTGCTGAAAAAGGAAAAAATACAACTGGTCCAATCAATAACTTAGGCTACTCCATGTGGTCTAGCGCAGACTGTCTCATTTCTGACTAGTCAATTACTTTAAAAAACCGTACTATCCTTGGCTTTCATATCTGCTATGCTTAGTAAACTACAGAAAACCGGAAAGAGATGCAGTACTTTGTGGGGCAATGTATCAACAATATTCTCCCTTGTTTTTGATATTAACTTAGAGGATGATGCCCCTCCCATAGTTGTAAATGAAGGATTGCAAAAGCGATACGATAGAATCGATGGTTCCAAACTTTTCACATTACACAAGGGTATTTACGGATACAATTTTGATGTTAAAATTGCTGCCTCCACAAATTGAAGTGAGTTTCATCTTCAAGCGTTCGGAGCGAAATTTCATTTTCATTGGTAAAAAGGTGGAGTGCATTTTAAAAATATCAGATGCCAAAATGTCTGTACCTCGAATTCAGCTGAGTGATCAGGCGCTGATACAACATAACAACATTTTAAATTCTACAGGTTGCACATATCCAGCTCTTCGCTACGACCCTAAATATCGTACAATCTCTATTGGAGAACAAAATCTGGATTGGGTACCTTACAGTGGTTCGCACCCAAGGCGAGTCTACGTCTTAATGGTGAAACAGGCAGCGTATAATCGTTCTTTACAGAATAATCCATTCTACTTTTTGGATTTTGAAGCTCAGAGAATTTACGTATGTAAAATGAAATGCTGCTTCTGTGTTCAACTACACTCCAAACTCTTGGAGAATATATGTATTCAAATTTGTTTATAGAATTTCTTAGACGCTCTGGGTGCATCATTTGTTGTTTTCTGCGTAGCTGAGTATAATGCTCTCATGAAACAGTACAAAAACAGGAATCCCTCTTGGCAAAAGGTATAAAAGTAAGATGATGAGCAGTTGTAAAGTAATGATGGAAAAAAGATCATCATATTTGGTTCGGTGTCAATACGTTTAACAGTATTGATCGTCACCTCTGTTACTCATCAAATTTAAACTGAGCGGAACCGTTCTCACCAGTTACTATTGAGTTTCTCTCTTATAGAAGTGTAGCTATTGTTCAAAATCGAATGCGTAAAGCTTTTTCCCTGAAGCAATTTTATAAGTTGCAAAGCTTTATTCAGGATTGCGCAAGACAATGGTTTAACACAAACAAATCTAACGACTTCTTATGTCCATTAGTCTCACAACAAGTTGATTGGAAATTTTGTTTTGCTGATTATAAAAAATCATGTTTGGATGAATAGGTAAATTAGCACAAAAAGAGAACCTCCTTAGAATAACTGAGATATGATATGCTTACTCAGCATGACAAGAATGCTTGGTCAGCATCACTGCCTCCGCTCCGGTTATGCAGTTTTCTATAAAAGCTAGAACATTTGATAAAATAATTTGTGATGGCTAATCGCTGTAAAGACTTGTATGAAATGTAAGAATTGTCAGTGTATACTTGATCTGGTTTCCCTTGAAGTTTGGACACGCAAGAAACCTTCAGTCCTAAGCATCTAACAAGCAAACAACCAAAGCGACTGCAACTTTGTCGATTTGTGGGCGTTTCACAACAAGACTCGGAGCTCATTTGGTCTTTGAATGTGCTAGACCTAACCATAAAAAGTTCACGGGACTTGAATGATGGATGCAATATATAAATTTGTGAAGAATAATTTTTCCGACCACAATTTGGATCTACCCGCTCCCAACGGATCTGACTGTTTCCTTGAACACATTAGACAAGTTGCTCAATCTATACATTTAATGACAAAGTGAACTATGCTCGTATTGTAGCATTTGTTTCTTATTGTGCAGTGCTTGTTGATGTATATATTGTAAATGAAGACCTCGTAATTTATTGGTGTGCAATGTGTATAAATGCATATACTAAATAAAAGTACAAACAAGAAACAGACAGGTAATGATTACATAACAAATGTCCTAAATAGTAATGATTACGTAATTTTTTACAGAATTGTGCAGTAATATTTATGCTATACTTACGCAAGTTAACGTAATCGTTACGTAATCTGTTATTACGTAATAATTACGTAAAACTTGTGTTATTATTACGTCATCCTCAGCCGCAGCTTCGGCTGCGAGAGGGCCCAGAGCCGTTATATTCTCACTACTGATGTTCTAGGGTTAGTGCGAACCCCTGTCCTATCATAAAACCCGGATTTAGACATTTGAGTTAGGCCGAGGGACGTTTTTCGGATTTGGCTCAACAGGTCCTAACCATCGAGATGCACGGTAACACGAAATTTCGCAAGTTCGCATTGAGTTTTCTTGCTACTGTGCTTCTTCCTCCCAAACGAAGAAAAAATCGATTTCAAAGAAGCGCGAATTCCTACTGTGCCAAAAATCTGCAGAATCCATCGAGTAGTTTTTTAGAAGTCGATATTCAAACAAAATAATCTCAGTTTTGCCAAAATGGTGTTTAGTGCAAATCCCTAGCTTAAAAGTACGAACTCCAGCTAATATTATTGAAAAAAATGTGCAAATAGACCATGTATCGATTGAGTATGAACGGACCAAAATTATCCCTAAGAAATGGCAGTAATTCTGCAAACACTGATTTCCTCGAAAATGGCCTTTTTTGACAGTCAAAATCGTTAACAGCAGGGGATAACTCAAAGGTTGTAATTGCAAAAAATGTTCATTTTGGTTTCCTCTTTCCAGCCATAGCAACCAATCCGGTGTCTCTACTACCTACTGAAAGTATAATGGCAAAAAACAAAACTTTCCTATCTTTTCGCCTAAAATTACGGGACTGATCTCAGACTGTTAAATGGCACGAAAATATTTTATTTCGTAAGTGTTTTATTTCGTAGCTATTTACGTAAAACATTAGACAAAAGTGAGTGACAAATGAGTCACAAACGCCCTAAAGCAAACCAGCACCTTAAATCGCTTTAAGGTGCTGGTTTCCTTTCGGGTATTTTTGACTCATACGTCCTTCACGTAGATAAAACTTATGAAATCACCTGTTTTCGTGCTCTTTAACATTCCGGGACCAGTCCCGTATTTTCAGACCAAAACGTAAGAAAGTTTTGGGTTTTGGCCTCATGCTCCCAGGAAGTATGTAGGCGATACACAGGATTTACTGCTATGGCTGTGGCAAAGGGTACAGTTTTGTTTTTACAAACTTTAAGCTATCTCCATTGGTTAGGCCAAGAGTATATAATAGGAAGAGTGGGAAGCTTGGCCCTTCCTAATGAAAATGGCCTGCGAGATGCTCGGCACATTAAGGCCGAAATCTCGGGGGGGGGGGTACCGCTTACCGTTGTTCAGCATGTGTTTATGTGCGTTTGAACTAAAACGCATCTGATTGGCTAATCGCCTACCTTATGCTGAATTTACGTGCATTAGCGTACCCCCCCCCCCGAGATCTAGGGGGGGGGGTCCCAGTTGTACATAGTGGCTGGCAAATACGTGTAGCTTTACGCTGATTGTCTGAGACAGTCAGCCAATCAGCGTAAAGCTACACGTATTTGCCAGCCACTATGTACAACTGGGGCCCGCCCGAGATCTCGGGGGGGGGGGGTACGCTAATGCACGTAAATTCGACATAAGGTAGGCGATTAGCCAATCAGATGCGTTTTAGTTCAAACAGAATATAAACACATGCTGAACAACGGTAAGCGGTACCCCGCTCCCCCCCCCCGAGATTTCGGCCTTAATGTGCCGAGCATCTCGCAGGCCATTTCCATTAGGAAGGGCCAAGCTTCCCACTCTTCCTATTATATACTCTTGGTTAGGCCAGTATAAGCAAAAACAATTTTGAGGGTCAAAAAATGGCCATTTTCGAGGAAATTAGTTTTTTTCAAAATTACTGCCACACGTTAAGGATAAAGTTGGCTTATTTACGCTCAATTGATACTGCGTCCAAATGCACATTTTATGAATTCATATTAGCCGGACTTTATTGCTTGAAGCTAGAGATTTAGCAGAAAAACCATTTTGGCAAATCTGCGATTATTTCGTTTTGAACATCAATTTGTCAAAACTATTCGACAGATGCCGGAGAGTTTTGGCAGAGTGGAAATTCTCACTTCTGCGTAGGGACGTTTTTCTTGTTTTGGGCTAAAGCGTATCCAGTTGCGAGAAAACCTGAATATAAATTTGCGAAATTCCTTGTTACCGTGCATTTGGCCTATTTTCTCGACATTAAGACTTGCTGAGCCAAATCCAAAAAACTTCTCTCGGCACATATGTCCTTCATATCGTGGCACAAAAAGTACTTTGGCCCATTCCACAGTTTTGAGTAATCGATGTTCAAAAATGTTTGGTCTATATTTAACCGCGTTGTCAGAAAATTTTTGCTAATTCTTTGCTAACTTTGCTAGTTTCGTAAGCTCATATGAATTTCCTAATTGTAAGTTTTAAAACCATTTATAAAGTTCTTTCCAACTCCCAAAATTGCAAAAGTTATAGCGTTTTAAATATCACCATAAAAGATCTGCACAAAAGCATACCGCAGGCACAATACAAAAGGATACCTTAACGCATCCAAATCCGAAAAAACTGGATACTTCTACGAGATCCTTCCACATCCACACACACTGTTATGTTTTAAGTTAACGCCCACTAAGAAACTGTTTAAATATATTTATAAAAGTTTTGGAACGAGATATCCAACACTGTCTATGCCTTCTAGAAACTCGTACAGTACGATTCAGTGAAACTGTGCAAAACTTTCAGTCAAATTCATATTAGATGATGATGAACTATGTACAACCTAAACTCACCATAACTTTGCATTAACATAACATAACATACAACAGTGTGCAGCAAATTCACTGCTTTAAAGTCTTTGACTGTGATTTTTTGTTGATAAATATCATACCGAGTTAACTACATATATAAAATATTACCATCCTCTATGACATTTGTTCACTGAAATTGTTAAACATTTCACATTAATCACCATAAAATGTGAAAACTAGAATTGGCTTACAGAAGCTGTGAATCACTATGGTTGGAGGGTCGCTTTTCTGAATCAACTGTGCGTAGTATCAAGAGTACATAATGAAAAGAGTATGACAAGCGCCACACTCTATGCAGTGAAGGCCAAAACTATGCTATGCGCGTTATCGGCTGACCCCCCACGAATTGACCCCCTCTCACACCGCCCCAATTTGGATACGTTGTCCAAAGGGGGTCGCTCACTGCTTTGCATAATTACACGCTGAAATTAAGAAGGGTCCAATTTGGGGAGGGGGTTTAATCGTGTATGTTTAACACTTGTATGTAGAAAACATGCTAAGCGAGTGAGCGATCCCCGTTTATAGGGGCTTTCTTTATCAATCGTATTGCAGTTTTAGTGTTGTAGAATTGAGGATATGGTTGGTCACATTCTGCTGCCTGTTTGGCTGCTTTGTCAGCAAGTTCATTGGCACTAATCCCAATATGGCCCGGCACCCAAACCAATTTGGGAATAATCCCAGTAGTGATAAAATAGGCGTCCGAAAACCTCACGCCGCCGCCGCTGGAGGGAGGCAGATGTTTTTTAATTTTTTTGCGATTGTTTTTGTACATGTTTTTAAAACATTTTTTCAGTTTTTGAAAACAGCTGTAAAAATAAAAATTAGCTGCACAAAAATTTTAAGTTGTAAAAAATTAAAAAACGTCTTAAAAAAGAAATTTTATTCGTCTGATCAACAATGTTTAAAAAATGTTGTCCTCTGGATGTGAAACATTGTAAAAATTAGTCAAAATGGTTGAAAAGATTTGTGAAAAACAATTATAAAAAGTCAGTCAAAAACATTTTTTCAGTTTTTGAAAACAACTGTAAAAATAAAAATTAGCTGCACAAAAATTCCAAGTTGTAAAAAATTAAAAACTTATTAAAAAGAAATTATATTCTTCTGATCAACAATGTTTAAAAAATGTTGTCCACCTGATATGAAACGTTTCTTTGGAAATTAGTAAAGATGGTTGAAAAGGTTTGTCAAAAAATTCTTATAAAAAGTCAGTCAAAAAGTTGCTGTGAAATAGTTGCAAAACGGTGGAAAAGGTTGCAAAAAGTTTAATAAAGTTGTGAAAAAGTTTTAAAAACTTGAATCTACTGATCAAATCTATTATTTCAGAAGTCTACAGATAGCAAAAAGTTTAGTTTGTTTTAAATTATTATTTTAACCTTCGTTTAAGCCTCTTTTGAAAAAATTTCTTAATGCCCCAAAAAACAATTTTTTGTGAACCTTGAAAAAATTAACCACCCGGTGCCACCCGCAATTGGTTGGTTTTTACCTAATTACTAAAAATTACAAAGCTGATAAACATTGACCTCATTGTCCTTAAGTAGATTGTAAAAGTTTTAAAAAAGTGAATCAACAGGTAGCAAAAAGTTTTATAAAGTTGCAATATAATTAACAAATCTACAATTAGCAAAAATAAGCTGTAGTCTACAACCGACCGCTCTCAACCAAGAAAAATAACACAAATGACATTTCCCAGATATTTGTCTTGAATGGAGCCTAATGTTTGCTATGATTGTTGCTATGGTAACATTGTTGCCATGGTGACTGGTAAAAACCATTTCTGTCAAGAAGTCTCGTCAGACGGCTAGGCTACCGTTACAGTTTTGATTTTAGATATCTGCCCTAAATGGAGCCTAATGTTTGCTATGATTGTTGCTATGGTAACATTGTTGCTATGACGACTGGTAAAAACCGTTTCGACCCCTGCCAAAAGGTCTCATCAGACGGCTAGGCTACCGTTACGGTTTTTTCTTTTTTGCCTATTTTATTATTTTTTCTGTTTTCGTAGGCTACACCCTTTTTTGTGGGCTATATGCCTCTTTTGTGGGCTATATGCCTCTTTTGTGGGCTTTTTCATTCTTTTTAATTTTTTGTGGGCTTATATGCCTCTTTTTGTGGGCTTCTTTTACAATTAATTACAGATATTTTACAATATACAATTAAATGTCATCATCACTGTCAGAGTCATAGTACGAACTGGCTATATAACAAAATGTCCAAGTTTCCACCACCTTCCCATTTTTCCATCGCTTGATAATCATCACAGCGGTTCCCCCACAATCCGGAATGTCGTAAGGAGTCTCCGAAGCAGCGTCCATAGCATCCATAAATGTATCATACATAGCAGTGTTACTAGCAAGTGACAAGTTATCTCGAACCGTCTGTGCAACAAGTTCCCAAGAAAAAGACATTCTCAGAGCAAAGAGAGAAAGCAACCGTTCACAGCAATGTCAAAATCAAAGAATGACAGAAATTTTAGACATCAACAATCCACTCACCACCACAATGAACCCACACAATTAGGGTACGAAAATTCGAAGCGCCCTCTAGTGGCAAATTGCGCTGACGTGACAATAAAATGCAGAATGCAACAAAAACACATATTCGTCCAATATTCCATCTTTTAGCAAACAAAGATTTACCTACGCGACGCATTCCCTCAACGCTAGACCTTTCTTCAATCAAACACAATAATTCACACAACATATTGTACCTTTCATTTATACAATCCTTGACCATACAGCAAAATAGTCCATTTGACTCTCCATTAAAAGAATCACGGATAAGCAAGCTGAGAGCATTCATTTTGGAAGCGACCATCCACAACGAAAGACAAACCAATACTAACCCTTTTATTCCATGAACATTCTTAAGAAACCAAATATTAGCTATCTCATATGGCATTATTTATTGTTTATAAAAACTCACAACTAATTTGATTAGTTACTTATATTACATTATTATCTTTTGATTATATTAGCACATTAACAATTTCGTAACTCTTCTCTAAGCTGCATCAATAATTTACCAAGCACATTACCGCCAGGCCAACAGTTGTAGCAAACACAAACACAATCTTTTACATCTAATCCACAAGACCAATAGCTGTCATATCTGTTACATTCAACTAGTGAACAATTGCCAGAACTGAGCAAAAAGTGTTTCAACTGTTCATTTTGAGAAAACTTGGCTCGCAAAGCACAATACATTACATCGTCAGCCACACTCATCCACTTACGCTTGTCAAACCTCTGAATGCGTTTGCTCACCTGTTTACAGTGGGCACCAGATTTACTGTTCATGATCGTTTCACAAATGTCATAGTTTTCAAAAAACTTGCCCTTTTCATATTGATAGTACTGCTCAACACAACAATACGTTTGGCTTTTCTTGCATAATGACGTAATCAAACTGAACAATTGTGAAACACTCCCGGTCTGATTTCACGCATAATGATGTAATCAACACAATTATGTAATACTTCCGACTACTTCCCAACATATGCAAGTTATGCTAGTTTCTTAAATTTTTCAGTTTGTTTTCCTAGTGTTCCCCACGTGATGACATAATTCAAATTAGGTTGGTTAATAACGTAACACGTAATGATGTAATCAAATTACATAATTGCTATGTTAATTATAGAATATTTTCGGCCTGTTTTTCTCGCATAATGACATATTGCACAATAGTTCTGCACTAGCTTCCGATATTACGCAATATGGTTAGATCAACACTCACGGTTTCTTTAATAACATTTTATGTATTAACATATCCGGATTCCACAAATTTACTTTTGTTTCTTATCTATTATAACTGTTTGTATGCTTTTGTTATAGATGTCACATGCAGCATCTGTTGAAGCAGGTGCGAGCACTTTACAAGAAACTGCTCTAGCTCAGAAGGATCAAGCTCATGTAGGCATTTCGAATTATATGATAATAACATTTTCATTAATCTATCATTTACATTTGTTTTCATTCAGTCTAGCTATTACATAATTTGATTGCACGATTATGTAATAGTTCCAGTGACTCCAACCATTCCTATGTGATCATATTCATCAGTTTTTAAAGCCCCTTTCCCACAAGCAAAAATATATTTCCATTCTTTTATTTTAGATGCAACAAACAAAAGGACTACCCAACACTTCACAACAAACTGCCTCAGCTCTAAAGGAACAAACTAATGTAAGTATTTCCAATTGTGTTATAAATTACATTTGTGTTTTGAATCATTTACTCCCATGCCGCATACATGGTTTTACTATTTAAATATTTTTCAGCTTGTCTAATTGTTTCAGGTGTGTTCCACATGTGGAAAGACATTTGTTGCTCGCAAAGACATGTTGCGTCATCAGCGAGAAAAGCATGATGGGGAGAAAAAGGTGATATGTGAAATTTGTGGACGGCCTTTTGCTAGAAGGAATGATATGGTGAAACATATGGCGGTCCATTCCAGAAAACGTCTCGAACCCGTCCAACAGGTTCCCGAAACTTCTCGCCAGAAGAAACCTCGACGAAAGACATACCCTAAGCAGACAGCTCTCAATAAGTCCCTCCAGTCATTCCTGCTTCGTGCTGAAGAGGTGACTATTGACGCCCCGCTCTTCCTTCAGTCGAAATTGACTGAAATTAATGATATTGTTGAAGAATATTTGACTGACAATACTGGTGTCAAGCTGTGGATGTGTCTCAAAGTAGTGTTTGAGAATGCTTTGAATCCAGAAGTGACGATTGATGCTCATTTCAACTGCAAAGCAATGGTGCTTCTGCGTGGGTCTAACACTGTTGACGATTTGAATGATGGTTTTCTCAGATATTGCACAACATTGACTCTTTTATTCAAAGAGGTTCTGGTTGGATAATCAAGAACATTGTGCATTTGGATGTTCACTTGGTTCGCTACAAGCCTTTACGCGGTTCATCTTACATTCCTTTGCCCACGCATCTTGCTCGCAAAGAAGCCATTGTTAATATTCAGAATGATGATGAACAGTGCTTTAAATGGTCAGTGCTGGCTGCTCTTCATCCTTGTTCTATCAATCCCAATCGCTTGAACAATTACATTCCATTTGCAAACGAACTTAACCTTATTGGTATTCGCTTTCCAGTCCCTTTGTCTCATGTATCCCAGTTCGAACGCCAGAATGATTTGGACATTAGTGTTTATGGTGTGGATGACAACGACAATGTAATCCCACTCTACATCAGTAAGCATCGAGGTCGTCAACATATCGACTTGTTGCTGATTTCACAGGGCCATAGACAGCATTTTTGTTGGATAAAGTCGTTAGATCGACTTCTTGCTGATCAGCGTCGCTCTAATCCGTGTAAACACTTTTGTGCTCGATGTCTTCTGCCATGCTATTCAGCCGAGAAAAAGATTCGTCATTTACAACTATGTGAACAGCACGAAGCAACTCGGGTGGAAATGCCAGAAGACAAAAGGCTCCACTTTAAAAACATTCATCGGATGCAGCGAGTTCCATGCATTGTAAGTTTACGCAATGATTATGTAATGCTTTGAACATGTTGCATAAACATTCAAAAACATTTAATAGTCTTTGGATAACATTTCGTTGTACTACATTGTTGTAATAAGTTTTAGCTCATGGACCGATTATGCAATGCTTTCAACATGTTGCATAAACGTTCTAAATATTTAACATTAATTCTTTTGTTAACATTTATTCAACTATGCTTATAATTTTAGATGTATGCGGACTTTGAATGCTTAACTGAGAAGATGCAGGGATGCCAGAAGCAGAGCGATGCATCCTTTACTGAACGATATCAACATCATACGCCATGTGGTTATGGCATTGTAGGTATTCGCAATTGTTGTGGTGTCGAAAAACAACTGGAGCAAGTGGAAGTCTACAGAGGACAAGACACTGTAAAGAAATTCCTTGAAGCTATTCTGACGGTGAGAATAATCATTTAATCTCATTGCATTATGTAATCAATAATTTTGAAAGTGAACTATTATATTGTGCCTATTACGTAATATCTAAAGGATAGTGTTTCTTTTAGCGCAATGAAGAATATCAGGCTAGCTTTGAGACAAAGCAACCGCTTCAGCTCACGGCAGAAGAACAGCTGAGGCATAATAATGCAACAGATTGCTATCTGTGCAACAAGCCCTTGAAAGTAGAGAAGACGGCCCGTGATCACTGTCACTTTTGCGGTCGCTATCGTGGCGCCGCGCATGTCAAATGTAATGTGGGCTTTCGTCTGTTCCGTGACGTGGTGGTGGCCATTCACAATCTCCGTCGCTATGATGGTCACTTGATTATGCAGGTACTTTAGACAACTGTAATGTAATGGTCACATGATCTAAGGTCAAATGAAGTATCAGCCTCAATTTCATATTATCTAATGTAATAGTTATGTAATGATTATGTAACCGATGATGTTTTTCTGTTTTCTTAGGAGATCGGAATGTTATGCAATGATCTGGGACTCCAGCTTGACTGCATTCCCAAAGGAATGGAGGATTATTTGAGTTTTACGCTCAAAAAGAGTAAAACGCCAGCCAAAGCAACTGATTGCTTCATTCATGACGAGGCTGATGACGATGACGAAGAGTCTGGTTGGAGGATACGGTTCATTGACACATTCCAGTTCCTCACTAGCTCTCTTGAGGCTTTGGTGGACAACTTGGCCAAAGAAGGAACGGAAAAATTCAAATGCATGGCTAAGGAATTTCCAGATATTGAACAACTGCGGATGTTGACGAGGTAATTAATCATTATTTTGATACTTTACGATATTTGTTACATAATTTATGTAATAACGTTTGTTATGTTACGTAATTTATATAAGTTTTACATAATTTTTTGATATTTCATTATTTCAGGAAGGGAGTCTATCCTTATGACTATATGGATAGTTGGCAGCGCTTTGACGAAATGCGGCTGCCGACAAAGGAAGATTTCTGGAGTCAACTAAATGATTCCGCAATTTCGGATGCTGACTACAAGCATGCCCAACAAGTGTGGAAACTATTTAATGTTGGTTTAAACTATTCACTTGGCGAGTATCATGACTTATATCTGCGAACTGATGTTTCCCACCTTGCTGACGTCTTCGATTCCTTTCGCTCATTTTCCCTAACTCATTATGGATTGGATCCTGCCCATTATTATACGCTCCCATCCTTTGCTTGGGACGCCTGTCTAAAGAAGACTGACGTTTGGTTGGAATTATTGCAAGATAATGACATGTATTCATTTTTTGAGAATGGAATCTGTGGTGGCATTTCCATGATTAGTCATCGATATTCTAAGGCCAATAATCCCAACATTCCTGATTATGACGCTTCTAAACCCAACTCATGGATTATGTACTTGGACGCCAACAATTTGTATGGTTGGACTATGGTACAGAAATTGCCAGTACGTGATTTCGCTGGTTAAGTCGCGACGAGATTAATGGTATTGATTGCCTCCATTTGAGCGACAATCAGCAGACTGGATATGTTCTCGAAGTTGACTTCCCGATGTTCTTCATGATGAACTCAACGACTATCCATTGGCTCCTGAAAGAAAACTTATAACTGGTGACATTTTATCCCCATATGCCCAGTCACTTTGTGAATCCCTTGATATTGCCCCCTCCAAGATAGAGAAACTAGTCCCCAATTTACTTCCCAAACATAATTACGTAATCCATTCTCGCAACTTGAAACTTTATCTTCAACATGGATTGAGACTGAAGCAAATCCATCGCGTGATGTCATTCAAGCAGAAGGCATGGATGGAGAATTACATTACATTCAACACTGAGATGCGTAAATGTGCAAAGAGTGACTTTGAGAAAGACTTGTTTAAATTGTTAAATAATGCTGTTTTTGGCAAAACTATGGAAAATGTTCGTGCTTATCAGAATGTACAGCTTGTTACTACTGAACATAAACATGTAAAGTAAAGTTAGTATTAGTTATAATCGTTCTGTTAGGTTTTCAGAGGACTTGGTGGCTGTGTCTATGAAACGTGTATCTGTACAGTTATGTACGCCTATATATGTAGGTTTCTCAGTACTTGATTTGTCCAAACTTTTAATGTACGATTTTCACTATAATTATATTGTTAAAAAATACAAAAGTAATGCACAGTTGTTATTTACTGACACCGATAGTTTATGTTATAATGTTGTTACGGAAAATATATATAATGATATGTCCAATGATATTAGTATATTTGATACATCTGATTATCCGCAGCATCATTTTCTCCATTCTACTCAGAACAAAAAGGTTTTGGGTAAAATGAAAGATGAAACTGCCGGTAGTCCAATCAGTGAATTTTGTGGGCTCCGAGCCAAAATGTATAGCTTTGTATGTAATGGTGTAGATAAAAAACGTGCCAAAGGCATAAAAAAGAATGTTGTGAGGAAATGTGTTTCGCATGCTGATTATGTAAATACTCTATTCAACCGTACTACTATGTTTCATAAAATGAACATGATACGTAGTAACTTACATGAACTATACAGTATTGTGCAAAACAAGCAAAGTTTGTCATGTTATGATGATAAAAGGTACTTGTTGGATGATGGTATTTCTAGTTTTGCATATGGTCATTTTAGAATGGTTATGTAATTTAATAAAGAAATGACATTCAAAAAAGGGTACGAGCTCACAAAAACGATATATAATCCACAAAAGAGGCATATAGCCCTTAAAAAGCATATAGCCCATAAAAGTAGCATATAGCTCATAAAAAGGGGTAAAAAAATATTAAGAGCTATAAAGCTCACAACATAGTAAAAATCGTAACGCTAGCATAGCCGTCTGATGAGACCTTTTGGTAGGGGTAGAAACGGTATTTGTTGCTAGTAGGAATAGTAACAATCATAGCAAGCATGTAGTCATAGCAACAAATGGTGTCATGGCAAAAACCATAGCAAACGGTGCCTCCGTTCTGGTAATGCAGGATAGTATATATTAGCAGAAACCAGAGAAAAACTTCAACTGTGTTATTTTTCTTGGTTGAGAGCAGTCGGTTACAATGTTTTGGTGGTGTTGGTTTGGTGCGAATTGGCGTGAAGTTAGTATATGTGCAACCAGCGAATCAGAGTTTCCAACAAGAGATGCTGCCCTTGTAGATGCTGCCATGGTTGACTTTTCTTATGCTGATTCCTTGGGGACTCCATTGTTGGCTATTATGGAAGAAAACTATTTGATAAGTTTATGGAAACTTGACTATCCCAGTTCCCCGACTTTGTGTGAAGATGGATTATCACGATATTGTAATTTGCCTGTACAACGTTTGTCGACAAGATGTTGTATGAACTGAAATTGATATTATGTCATTGTACTGCAAGTCATATATCATCAAATGCTTTACAAAGAGAAGCTGGGTATCTTTTATCCACTCTTATTCGTACAAACTCCTCCCTCCTCAAGCATAGAAATGATAGTGATTCTGATTGGGAATTTGCTGACTTGCCTGATACTTGATTCGTTGTTTGCTTATTAACAAATTTATATGTCCGGTATGATTATATTAGTATTGTTAATTTAATAAAAATAGAAAAAGAAGCATATGGCTCATTATAACAGGAGCCCACAAAAAGAGGCATATAAGCCCACAAAAAATTAAAAAGAATGAAAAAGCCCACAAAAGAGGCATATAGCCCACAAAAGAGACATATACCCCACAAAAAAGGGTGTAGCCTACGAAAACAGAAAAATACTAAAAGAGGCAAAAAAGAAAAAAACCGTAACGGTAGCCTAGCCGTCTGATGAGACCTTTTGGCAGGGGTCGAAACGGATTTTACCAGTCGTCATAGCAACAATGTTACCATAGCAACAATCATAGCAAACATTAGGCTCCATTTAGGGCAGATATCTAAAATCAAAACTGTAACGGTAGCCTAGCCGTCTGACGAGACTTCTTGACAGAAATGGTTTTTACCAGTCACCATGGCAACAATGTTACCATAGCAACAATCATAGCAAACATTAGGCTCCATTCAAGACAAATATCTGGGAAATGTCATTTGTGTTATTTTTCTTGGTTGAGAGCGGTCGGTTGTAGACTACAGCTTATTTTTGCTAATTGTAGATTTGTTAATTATATTGCAACTTTATAAAACTTTTTGCTACCAGTTGATTCACTTTTTTAAAACTTTTACAATCTACTTAAGGACAATGAGGTCAATGTTTATCAGCTTTGTAATTTTTAGTAATTAGGTAAAAACCAACCAATTGCGGGTGGCACCGGGTGGTTAATTTTTTCAAGGTTCACAAAAAATTGTTTTTTGGGGCATTAAGAAATTTTTTCAAAAGAGGCTTAAACGAAGGTTAAAATAATAATTTAAAACAAACTAAACTTTTTATTATCTGTAGACTTCTGAAATAATAGATTTGATCAGTAGATTCAAGTTTTTAAAACTTTTTCACAACTTTATTAAACTTTTTGCAACCTTTTCCACCGTTTTGCAACTATTTCACAGCAACTTTTTGACTGACTTTTTATAAGAATTTTTTGACAAACCTTTTCAACCATCTTTACTAATTTCCAAAGAAACGTTTCACATCAGGTGGACAACATTTTTTAAACATTGTTGATCAGAAGAATATAATTTCTTTTTAATAAGTTTTTTAATTTTTTACAGCTTGGAATTTTTGTGCAGCTAATTTTTATTTTTACAGCTGTTTTCAAAAACTGAAAAATGTTTTAAAAACATGAACAACTTAAAATTTTTGTGCAGCTAATTTTTATTTTTACAGCTGTTTTCAAAAACTGAAAAAATGTTTTTGTCTGACTTTTTATAATTGTTTTTCACAAATCTTTTCAACCATTTTGACTAATTTTTACAATGTTTCACATCCAGAGGACAACATTTTTTAAATATTGTTGATCAGACGAATAAAATTTCTTTTTTAAGACGTTTTTTAATTTTTTACAACTTAAAATTTTTGTGCAGCTAATTTTTATTTTTACAGCTGTTTTCAAAAACTGAAAAAAATGTTTGAAAAACATGTACAAAAAACAATCGCAAAAAATTTAAAAAACATCTGCCTCCCTCCAGCGGCGGCAGCGGGAGGTTTTCGGACGCCTATTTTATCACTACTAAACCCAGATTCTTCACACGTTTTCTCAAACACGGGCAAGCCATTGAAAATCCGCTGTAGCCCTGACAGGAAGTCACTAAAAATAACTTCCCTTCGGCTGCATTTTCTATTACATCTTTTACACAAGCGATCCCTTTTAAAATAGCTTCAATTTCAGCGTCCATTGTGGAGGACTGAGGCCCAAGAGGGATCCCGTAAATCTTTTTCAAGTCCTTCCAAAACAAAACGACACCAGCGCCGCCGCGACCAGGGAGACCCTTCAGGGAAGCATCGGTAAACACCCTAACCCAACCATAGCTGCAATACCAGTTAATTTTAGCGAGTGTTAAAGCTTTCTAGTAGTATACGAGGGACATTTCGACCCTGATTTCGAGGTACGAGCGAGTTTTGGAGTTTCGACTTTTGATTTAAATCGAACAATGACGAAGTGGCTTAAATTCCAATAGTGTAATGACTAGAAAGTGTGCTTACAATGTAGTCTAAGCTTGCTTTTGTTCCCTTTTTGCCCAAAAGGGATTGCCTGCAAAGCCAGAAAAGTTCGACCCTGATTTCGAGGTACGAGCGACTTTTGGAGTTTCGACTTTTGATCGGGAGAGAGGGCTTCAGAGGCGGAGCGGGTGGGTGGAGACTCTGTTTATGCTGGCTTTTTGCACAACAGCAGATTGAGATTTTTGATTGATAACTAACCGTGAAGGGATCTTTGCAAATGTAGTCGAAGCGATTGCTGATTTGGTGATGTTTACGCTCAATTTCTGTCATCTAAGTTTTGACGAGATCAACAGCCAGTAACAAACAGAGCTTAATGGATTTTTAACAAGCATTGTCGAATGTTGGTTACGCTGTTTTGAACATTCTGGTTTTCAATTTCGCGTTTAGTTGGTTGTCAGTCAGTCGTTTGGTAGAATTCGTAAACAGGTTGTTCTGTAGTCTGCACCATTTCATGATACGGCTGAAATGGGAATTTCCATATGGAAGGTTCTTTAATGGCTTTCACACAGCTGTAATCGACTTTCAGTCGAGCCAGGACCTACTGGCAGAGCTCTTGTGCAGCTTTCAGCACAGCTAAAGTTTCCGGAGCATTTCAAAGGTGAAAACTGTTTTACCCAATTCAATCCAATTATTATATATTCTCATTAATTAATCACTTTCGTGTTCGTGTTTCAATACATGCATTAATATTTGGTTTGGTGAAGGTCAACTTTTCGAACTGTAGACAGCTCACTAGTTAAATAAAACCAAACTGCTATATAAATTCCCAGGAATATTGGTATCCGTAACCTGAAACCGATCGTCATCAATATCGACTTTTGCAGCTGTCCAATTAGAATCCAGTAACAGTCAATTGTTCAACGTTTGTTTCTTAATTAGTCGTGTTAGTTTATTACTGTTTATATTAAAGTTTCAGGTCGATGGCAGAAAGTCAAATCAACTGGGATGCTCGGTGGCAAATTTTTCATGATGTGGTAGAGGATGTGAAGACCAAGATGGACCAATTTCACCAAACTGGAAATGAAGCGGCAAAACAACAAGCTTTAGCAACCGTTGCTAGTTCAGTGTTCCAAACGGCTTGCATCCAGTGTATCCAGTCCGCAAAATCACTGTCTCCAGGCTATCAACTGCATCAGTTCCACCGTCTTTGCAAGGAAAGTCAAGACCTCACAAGCTACTATACTTTGCTGAAAAACCTGAACATAGATGAGAAATACGGAGACTAAATCAAATGAGCCTACAAGTATTTCGGGCTCTACAACCGTTTGCTGGAGACGAATGCACCGGTTAGGCTGTTCGCAAGCTACTGTAAACAGCTGAAGCTATTTTTAGAGGAAAATCCATCTGATGCTGCAGAGTGGAAAAAGGTGTAGTTATCACTAGATTACTACTAGATAAGGCAAAGCCATCAAGTCATATCTGTGAAACTATTGTAGGGTGGTTTGGTGCGTTTACGTAAAATACCATAAAAATTATACCATAAATACCATAAAATACCACAAAATGTAATTCTAAACGTTAGTTGTTTTCTGCCAGTTTTACAATTCTGCGCGTAGTTGAAATTTGATTTAAAGTGCACTGCACGATACCGTAAGGGATGTTTCTTGTCCCTTCCCTGCCCAGACGTGCCAATTTGCTAATCTGCCCAGTGTTAACTGAAACATGAATCAATACAAGAACAAAAACTGAAGCGCGATTTTGGTCTTCAATATTTTATTTTTGAACTAAGTGCTTGAGGTTGCATGCTAGAGAATTAAGACTGTGAATTTGTATGTTCTAAATTATACCTTATGAACCGGGTAAACATTGTCTAATAAGTTATGTGCCTTTAGGTACCGAAGGATAGCTCAGGTTTCTTCGACGCGCTTCTTGCATTTCTCAGCGTGAACTGTCCCATTTATTCGCTGTATGTGCTGTCGCTGGTGGAGAATGATTACCCCGAGGTTTCTGAAGATGTCATTTTGCGCTTCTGCAAGCCGAAGTTTTCGGTAAGCTGCAATCAAGTGAAGGAACAACTTTGCGATGAATCCGTCTCTTTTACTGAATGGCAGTTTGTTCTTTCTCATGGAGATCCAAACGAGTTTAGAGTTTTACAAGTGAAGGAAATTTCGGAAAGTAGCAGGCGAGTGCGGCAAATTTCCGTTGTGGAACCTGTGACAAAATCGAGCAGTGATTTCGCAGAGTATTTTGCGAATATCAGCGGAGTGTGCAATGTATCTGTATGGAGTGTTCAGCCCAGCTTAAAACTGGCGGTGAAATAAATAAAGTCCTTTAACAGCATTTAAATATAAAAGGAAGAAGAAGGTCATGTACCACCGACATGAAAGCAAACCTTTCCAGCACGCGTTTTCCAGTATGCCGTTGGAGTACACGTGTTCCCCAGCTTAATTGGAGTACGCGTACTCCATCCTATGGTTGGAGCACACGCGTTCCCCAATTTAATTGGAGTACGCGTACTCCATCCTAATAGGGGAGCCGCTCGTTCTCCTTACTTGCATCTGTATCAATACATCGGCAAGACTAAACTTGTATGAGACAATTGGAACAAAGTCACTACTTGTTAAATACCATGCATATAACAATAGGCGATACAACACTTTGCCCAATAGGATTTACTTTAATGTGAATTGAGCCTATTTCTTGAAGCTTCTCAAATTTAATATCAACCCATCCAGAGTCTAAATACATTGAGCTGTCCAAAAAATCTTCCTCAGTAGGTGAGCTGTAAGACGAGAAGAAGGTATTATTATTAATGGCTGGCGAAACAATTTTAAGGAATATTGGTTGATTGCTCCTTATTTTCAAGGAACTAGCTTTTAGTAGATTGGGTAGCTGAAATGACTCTTGTTGTGAGTAGTTTAAAACAAAAGTGTACATTATTGCCTTCATTTTACAAGTAGTAGACTTAAGTATAAAACACAATAGAAACTACACAAATTTGATCCAAACTGAAATTTGGTGGAATTTGGTGGAATTCCAAAAAATTTGAATTTTGGTGGAACTAAAAACGGGCATTTTGCCGGATTTCCGTAAATATTGTTCTACTTCGGCTGTAGGATAAAGACCAAATGAACCAAAATATTCTACATATTTTTCTTGTTTACTGTTTCGGTAGCAAACCCAATGTGTTCCGCTACCTGCAAATTTATACAAATTAACAATACCGCACTCGTTCTGCCGAATATTGTAGCGGTAGCGTGTCCCTCATGAAAATACCTCGAAAATATTTAGTGTGCTTCATCATTTCACCTAAATCTAGGTTAGTCAGCGCTTTCCCATCAAGTACATTCCGTTCCCATCTCTTTTGCCCGGCAGGAACATGCCCTTGCCGGAGGCTTTCTTCAAAACCCTGTTGACTGCCGCCGCTGCCACCCCCGCTACCAAAGCTTTCGCCCCTGCGATCGCTGCAGGGGCCGCCAGCGCTAAAAAGGTAGGAAGCCTCCCTTCTTTGCAAGCGCAAGCTGTGATTTTGACAATGAAAGTTTAACCCCTTTTCTCAGTCTTTTCGCCTCATTTACTTTTTGAAATTGAGTTCTCGTTAAAAGCATAACATCAGGACCACTTAGGGCAGCATAACCCAAGATCAATGATGTTTCACTTCCAGTATTGAAAGCATTCTTCAGCTTCCCCTTTTGATAATCTGACAATTTAACTCCGTGTTCCACGTACATTATTTTTAAAGGAGAGAAATTCAATTCAGAGTAATATTGACTCTACCATCAATGGTTTCTAAGCTTTCAGTTTTATCGCCGAGCACAATACAGTAAATGTAATAGTTTTCGTTTGGTTTATGTCGAAAATGAAGTCTGACCTCTAGATCGGTCTTACTCACCTGTTCATATACGGACTCGTCCTTATGGGACACGTCAAAAAACAAAATAGGGTACAGTGCCTTAAAGTCAGCATAGCTAACTTGAGAACCAGTATCCGCGTCCACGTCTTTTAGCCCCGCCTGTAGAAAACTGTAATATAATCGAGCAAAGTCATTATTATCGAAGTCACACTCATATTTTTCCTCAGGATGCTAGTTGAATTTAGCCGATCTCGACCTGACTTAGCGAAAGGTGGTCAAAGATCATGCTGTTTTCGTCTATTTGCTTCGACCTGCTACTCTTTTGTAGTACGACGAAAATATGAATAGGTCTGCTGATGGTAGAAGCAACACGCCAGAAGGGATACTGCTCGTCCTTTTCGTCAGATCGGTAAACAGAGATACTTTTCCAGTAAATCTGCACAGTTTGTGACTTTAGAAGTCGGCTTTCTAAGCTAGACATTGTAGCTAGAGCTGGTACCAGAGATGGAACATACCAGCTCATATGATCCAGCCAAAACTTGGCCTGAGAATCGTGATTGTTAGAATGCAAAATGCACCTATCGTCGTTCCTTTCCAACTCCAAAGTATGCCTCACACCTCTCAAAACTTTGCTAAAATCCTTTGTAAATCCGAACAAACATCTTAGAGGAAGAATAAAACTGATTTGCTTTCCGTCCGAAGTTAGCATGTGTCGTTGTGTGAACCCCAGGTTGAAACTGGGATTGTCTGTCGTCTTTGCGGCGGCAACAATTTCTTGTGCTTGATTTTTGATTAGTTCAGTATTGTATTTTTGAGTATCCGTACCACCGTTTCCTGTAGCTTTGTACCACATCATTGCGGTACCCACAGAACGACTGAAGTCGTCCGAAATATTAACTAGGTTTAAAACGGTTGTCGCCAAGTGCACATGATCAAATTCCTCTAGCAGCTGCTTATTTGCAAAGTATTCTGCCCTCGAGAACAAACTAAACCCATTATTAACAATAGTGGTTGCTTCCGTGGCTGGCAACTGATTGCCTGCCTGGTCCAAGATTCTGCCTTTAATCAACAGAAACGAATCGTGAGGCAACAGCCAGCCATCCATATCTTTGGTAAAAAATTAAATCCTTCGTAGCTGTTGGACATTAACGTTATTTTCCCTGTACTGAACGTACTCGTGTTTGGCTGTGGAGGCTTCCTCCACTGCAGGATCAAAAATGTTCCAGTACGGTGCCTCGACTATCTCGGACTGAATTGGCTTCATTTTATAAAGCAGGAAAGAAAAGAATCACATTTTAAGCAAGTTTTGAATTATTCTTGAAGGCCTTTTATGTGAGGGCCTTTTCCGTATGCCCGAACCTGCAGTTAGCTTTGACAAAGCTTCCATCACCCCTGTCCTTCCACCACCTCTTCTGTCGCACTTTTCAGGCTTTTGCTTTTAGTTGCCTTGTAACTTTGTTGGCAAGTTGTTCTAAATTTGAAGGATTTTAGGTTTTGTCGACAAGACGCTGCGTTCTTCGCCGAACTTCATCTTTGAGGAAATCCTTCATGTCATGGATCAGTCTCTCACCGATGGGTTTCAACACACTGCTAGCAAACTGCTTGCCTTTCTGGAGCAAGAGTTTAGCCCCTGCTTTTAGCTTTGCCTTAACCATTTCAGGTCGAAGAAAAGATTTCACGACTGAACCAATTCCCTTTCCTTTGACAACATAGACTAAACGTTTCCCAGTCAGTATCATTTTAGAAGCCTAGATTTTTTGTTCTCAAATGTGTAATAAGTAAGTGACATGCTCATTATTGAGATTGATTCCAATGCCTCGTTGATCAGTAACCCGCATTCTGCTTAGGGAATCCATCTGTTTAAATGGCAAGTAAATGGGACGATTTGGTTTCTCAACCAGAAGCGAACCGGGCTGAAGCGTGGGTACAAAGGAATGAATAATGTCAGACGAAACTCCATTGTCATATGACTCCGCTACGATGCTACAGCAGATCAGGATACTGTCAATTCCATTTGCAATATTCACTCGATCTTTGCCAGTCATGGATCCACTAATTAAATTGACATCGCCAAATCCCAAAATCTTTCTCAAACCTGGCGAAGCACTTAAGTCTAATCTTCGACCATATCGATTTTAAGCTTCCCCGTGCTATAATTTGGAACCATATTAATGATGTTTTCATCGACGCGCTGACTGGAGAGGCACCTCTTTATCTCCTTTTCCAATGCTGGAATGTCATACAGCCCGTCATCCATTTCAATTAAGAACGCTCGGTTGTCGTTAACGAGCAACTTAAATTCGTTGTTGTGATAATATGACGCGATATTGTACCAGCTGTACCACATTGTACAGCTGACTAAGGCAATCTCAAGATTTCTGCTGGTTACGTCTACCGGATTTGCAAACGACATTTCAAAATCCTCTGGGCTACCTGCGCGGCTTAAATCTAGCATAATGTACATTTTATTTTATATAAGTGGAATCAGTTCAAAGAAACAAATTTGTCAAATAATTTTTTGTGAACCTTTTTATCAATAGCCTGCGTTTCCAAAAGCTTGTCTAAAATTTCTGATATTTCGTTATCCAGATGAACGCTGTTATTACCCGCTTTTTTGCTAGACACCAATAGTATCAGCCGATTCTCTAAATCTTTGCTATTCTTGTAGAACCGGATCCCGTGCAGAAGGCGGCACTTTCAGACTTACGTTTGGGTGGTATACCAGAGAGTTCAACTAGTTTCTTGAAAATACCTGTGCTTTCTTGGCTGTAGGCGGTCTTGGAGTTGTATCTTTTTGTAATCAAATCCACAAAGTCACTATCAACAGCTGTTTTCATGATCAGATCTCCATCACTGTTTTTGACAACTAGCTTATGCGAGTTTAGCAGCTGTGGATTATCAACGAGTACATTGCCGAATTTCGATTCAGAATCTATGGTGTAAGGACTATTAACGCCGCTCCCAGTCTGGATGCGAGCTAGGGCTTTGTATTTAGCACTGGATCTTTTTGCGTTTTCTTGAACTCCGGTTTTTTTGCAGGATCCGTTTGTACGTTTGGATATCCTGGGAATCGATAACGCCATCCTTGAGTAAATTGTTGTCTCTCATGTACTGAAACGGCGCCAGTAGTAGGTGGAGCAGTCCGTTGGTTCCAAGAAAGTTATCAGTTTTTCTATCTACAGTTAGCGATACAACGTCTTAATTTTGAGAAATCTATGTTTCCCTTTTTACCTATTTTTGATGTGCGAGGATTGACCTCTAGTGATGAAAACCGTGGACTTTGTGTGGATTGGAACACAGTTTCAAGAATTTGTTGAGTGATAGAAGCTTGGGTGGTACAGGGGGTAATGCTGGCGGAATCCATGCGAGGGGCGGAAGTGCCTGATCCGTTCCGTTCCGAGTTTGAGATTGCTGAAACTATTGGTTTGCTTTGTTTTTCGTATTCCTCTTCCAGTTGCCTTTGTGCGATGTGAGCAGACGACACCTTGTTTTTCAAATCTCTCTTGTGTCGACTGGCGTCTTGAATTAATTTATGTTTCTGTTTTGCATAATCACTTAACGCCTTCATGTGGTTATTGCTAACCTTCACAGTTTTCTCCGTCATTTTAATTTCATAGAAATTAAGTAAAAATAAATTAAACTAGATTCCACAAAGTGGAAATAAACCACCTTAAATAAAGTAAAGTCAAAATAAATTCCGTTAACTAAAATTAAGACAAAATAAATCAATATAAGTTAACATAAGCAAAACTATATTTTCGCAAAAACATTTATGTTAAAATGATGAGCGATAATTCTGGAGAAGATATATTTTAAATTATAGACTATGGTTCTGTTTATGATGACAGTGACCCGGAGCACCGAGAAAATATCAATTTAATTCCACAGCAACCATTTAGGCTTCTAATTGTTGGACCATCCGATTGTGGAAAAACAAATCTGCTCCTAAATTTGTTATTGAAGTTCCTCCTCTACAGCAAGTTGTACGTGTATTCAAGTTATATTGAACAAAATGCCTAGAGGTTTATATGCTCACAGCTACCGGCGGAGATGCTGGTTTGTGGAAGCTCACCTGGTGATGTACCCGATGTTAGCACAATGGATCCTGCACATGAAAATATAGTGGTATTCGACGATTTTGTTTGTGTGAAAGATCAAGATACTTTCACAAACTATTTCATAAAAGGTAGGCACAAAAATGTCAGCGTAATTTATTTGGCCCAAAGCTTCTATCGCATACCAACAGACATTCGACTGAACTGCAACTATTTCATTATATTCAAGCATCCTTCAGAGCGCGAGGTTACAGAGTTGACAACGGATCTTGCTGGTCGTTTACCGAAGGATTTATTCAAGTCACTCTACAAAACAGCCGTTTCGGATCCATATGGATTTCTACTTATCGATTGGAAAACAAACTTCAAGTGGCTAGAGTTTCGAAAGGGATTTAGCGAATTATTTCGAACACTTTTGCCCAACGAAATTTCTGGGATATTAAAATGAATTACACTAAATTTGGCATAAGAGATCTGCATCCAGCAGAAAGGGGGCCGCGAGGATTTACGGGTGAAAAGGGGGATAAAGTGAAAAACGTGACACCGGCAGTGATGGGATTGGAGTAACTGCCGTTGCCTTAGATGAAAATCCAGACGGAACATTTGAGCTTTACTTCCATATGACAGATTACTCCAGAAAATCTGTTACCATTCCAGCTCTTCGTGCACCCAAGATCACAGCTTTGTCAATGCACAGAACAAGTGAAGGAAAGACTGAAGTAAAAGTGGTGCTCTCTGACTTCACAGAATACATGCTTCAGTGGCCAACTATTGATCTGCAGTTCTTACATACTATTTGCTCAAATGTGGAAAGAATTCGATTCGCTTTCCCCAACGTCACAAGTATAGAAGACTCCGAAAGCTACCCTTTGAGAACGATGCTGCCATTGGGTTCTGAGGTAAGTTTCAGCTGCAATGGTATGTATATTCATCTACTGCTTCGCAATGGGTCGCCTTAAAGCATTCGGGACATGGCGACTTGAGCGGTCGAGATGCAGTTTTAGACTTACCCTTCAAGCGTCAGTCGCCATGTAGGATAAAGCTCTATGCTGAGATAAACAGCGAAAGCCAGTATGTGTTTATTAATAAAAGGAAACTTTCCGTTATTATTAAACAACTATCTTAATTTAGTCATATGTAAAATGAGAACATATTGCCTTGTCTGTAAACGAAAAACAAATAATATCCGTCCACAAATGACTACCTTGAGGAATGGGCGGAAGGCTGTTAAATCTACGTGTGCTAATTGTAGGAATGTTAAGTACTCCTTCATAAAATGAGTCAAGATTTAAAAGAAATTTACTTCAACCCGGGGTACGGTTATTCGGGTGTAAATGCTCTTATCCAAAGACTAAAAGAAAAAATTTAAATGTTTCTAGGAAAGACACTGAACGCTGGCTCAAGCAGCAAGTGACCTTACGTTGCATAAACCAGTGAAACACAAATTTCCTACTGAGCAGGTTTACGTCCACAAAATCGATGAGCAATGGCAAGCGTACCTTGTCGATATGATTGCTTATTCCAGGCACAATAAGGGGTACAACTATATACTGATGGTAATTGATTGTTTCAGCAAATATCTTTGGGCAAAACCTTTAAAGACAAAACAGCCGAAAGAAGTAGCTATGGCGTTCGCTTCTATTTTCGCTAGCAGCAAGCGAAAACCAGTAAAATTGCAAACCGACCAGGGTCTAGTGTTTTACGGCAAGCATATTCAAAGCTTCTTCAGAGAGCACGGGATCAACCATTTCTCTACTTTCTCGGAAAAGAAGGCAAGCATCGTGGAACGAGTTAATAGGACAATAAAAGAGAAAATGTGGAAACACTTTACTGCCGAGGAAACCTATGCATGGATCGACGTGCTTCAAAAGCTAGTGTCCAACTATAACTCGTCCACGCACAGAAGCATAAAGATGAAGCCTAGGGATGTAAATAAATCAAATGAAATTCAGGTGCACAAAACTCTGTATGCTGAAGTAGAGCAACAAGGAAAATTGGACATTCGAGTAGGTGCTAAAGTTAGAATTACCAAGTATAAACGGAAATTGTTCGATAAAGGGTATCTACAAAACTGGACTGCAGAGATATTCACAGTGGGAAACGTTTTTAGATCAGCACCGCCTACTTACACTCTTCGTGACTGGAACGGTGAGGAAATAAGGGGGAAATTCTACAAGCATGAAATTCAAAGGGTACTGGACAACGGCGACTACCGCGTTGAAAACGTGTTGAAACGAAGAAAGCTAAACGGTAAGCCTCAGGTACTGGTAAAATGGAAAGGATATCCCAGCAGTTTCAATCAGTGGATTGAAGAAAACAAAATTCAAAACTATTAAAAGTTATTTTTCTCATTTATAAAAATGAAAAAGGAAACAGCAAACATCAAGTGTCAGCCACACTAACTGACGATGATGAACATTCAACAAAAACTGGGACAGTTGTAGACACAAAGCAAGACAAAGAAGCCAGCTCTGAAACTCCGCTCAAATCAATTTTTCTTGAGTTTATTGACGAGGATAGGTCTGACGAGGGGGTATGAAGACGTTGCAGATATTGTTGACCTTCTTTCAAATATTTCCAATCTGGTGCAGTCGAGTAAAGGAACTTTGGCGGGTATTGAGAAGTAAAAAATATTATTTTCATTTAGTTTTAATTGGGTCACATGGGAAGGTCAATGGGAACACAAAACTGTGTCTCATACCACCAGCGTTACTATATCCAGCACAAGGAGCGGCTTAATGAACACGGCAGAGAATACTATTTGCGGAACAAAGAAGAGATAAATAAGCGAAGAATGATACATTACTTTGCTAACCGCGAGAAGGTGAGAGAACAAGCGAAAAGGAAAGAGGAATGCAAAAACTGTCATAAATTGTTATGCTATAAATACTTGAAGAAACATGAAGATAAATGCTCAAAATTGAGGATGCACAGTACCACTTCTACGCAAACATTCAATCCTGAAAATTAAATTTTAGTTTTTCAATTCTCATTAAATATATTTTCTTCTTATTAAAATGAGAGAACAGGGTGGCGAAAGCGATCTCGATTTGGAGGTGCGCAGCGATGCATTGGAGAATGTTAAACATAGTCTGAAGCAACTAAACTTTTTCGGGTCGGAGGTACTGTAGTGACAATCTTAGTTTCGTTTGTTCTTTCATTTGGAGAAATTAAGCATCTACTGCAACAGCGCCTTGAAAAACTACAATGTCCACTATGCCAGAAGCGCTAAATTGCGGGCCTGGTTCAACAAACACATTTCTAAAGGTCGTAACAAACGGAATAGTTGGTATACATCCTTGAGTCCTTTAAATTTGGAGGTGAACAATAATGTATTTCAGCAAGTTGCTGGAGGAAAGCTTAATCTTGAAAATACCAAACGCAAACTGCGGCGGAATGTAGAACGGTTACAGTGCCCTGAGTGCCACAAGCTATACAAACATCAAAAATGGTTCAATAAGCACATTGAGAAACAGCAGTGCAGAGGCTACGCTTGTTGCAAGTGCCACCAGAGCTTTGGCTCGAAAAGAGATCTAGTTAGGCATGCTAAGGTCGCACATGTCAATGTCAAGAAAAGTCCGAAAACCGCTGAAACCGTGGACACACCAAACGCTCGTTCCAATACAGAGCATGTTTGTCAAATGTGCCAAAAGCATTTTAAACAAAAGAGTACCTTAACGGGACACATCAAGACTGTGCATACAGCTGAACACCGCTGCGAACAGTGCGACAGAACCTTCAAGACAATACAGGGCTACCAAGGACATATTATAACTCATCGAAGTAAATCGAAGGCAGGTGATCCAACCGATTTTCGAAATTTGCATATATCAAAATTGCCAAGTGAGGACGATCCGGATTTTGAAAATAGGATAATCTAGGGCTATCCGGATGATTTTATTAAAGACAATTGGAGCAGAATCAGAACCCGATATGTCATCTCGCAGAAAGGTGTTCAAAACAGGTACAATTTTAGACTGGAGAATTTGTCGGAAATCAAGGAGTTGCTAAAAGCAATTTTCCAGGTACAACAATGGCAGTTCAAGCTGAACCTGTCATTTGGCTTTGTTCTAAAAAATAGAGAAAACGGACAACTACAATACTACTATGCATCATACAACAGTAGGTATTTTAATGAACCAATTCATATTTCCAACGAAGGAGACTTGAACCAAGCGATGAGCAAGCTAGACGAAGGAGATCCTTTGGACTGGGCAAGACAGCAGCGTCCAAACACAAAATGGACAGTTTCGGCTGTTACCAACGTATGTTTTTACGTAAATAAGCAAAGGTCATTCCCCAAAGGAGCAGCGAGGTATCTCCCAGACTATGTCAGAAACAACAGAGGAATCAATTCCTTAATCAAGGACGACAATACAGGGAAGTCTTACGAGGATGACAAGTGATTCTTTCGGTGTCTTGCACTTGCGCTTGGTGCAGACATCCACGCACTTCAACGTAAAACTGATCAGCTCATCAGACAGTGGCTTCCTCCTGGAAAGGAGTTTTGTGGCGTCCGCTTGGAGGAGCTAGACGACCTCGAGCAGAAGTTTGACATAGAAATATTTGTGTATGAGCTAGGGCCTACTGATGACTCAAATGAGCCTGTTGCAACACTGATTCGTCGGCCAGTAGGAAAGCACTCTAAAAAGATGGCCGTAAACGTTTACGAAAACCATTTTTGCTTCATCAAAGATTTAAGGAGGTTCACACAAACAAGGCAGTGCTCCAATTGCGATAAACTATTTCACCACCACGGAAAGTTCATGCGCCATTCAAGTAATTGTGAAAAGGGAATAAAACACACATTTCCAGGAGGAGGAGCTGGACCTGGAAAGTCAATTCTTCAGAGAATTAGTGAACTTGGTATTCCCATGCCTGAATGGTACTACCCCTTCAGGACAGCTTATGATTTCGAGTGCATGTTTCAACCCCATCTTATAAAACCGGGCCAAAACTCATTTACGAGCAAGAACTGGTTTCAGCTTCAGTGTCTGTAGCATCCAATATTCCGGGTTTGAGCAGCCGCAGTGTTTTATTAGCACAGGTGATCCGCAAGACTTAGTGGTTAGAATGAAAGCATATATGGAAAAAAAATTGCTGATAAAGCTTATGAACTACTTCCACAAGCTTATGATACCACTATTTCGGGCTTAACAAAACACGACAAGCTTAAGGCTGAGTTTGACAGCTGGCTAAAGGCAGTTCCTGTGTTAGGTTTCAATTCTGGCAAATTCGATCTGAATCTCATAAAGTCATATCTCATTGCAGAAATGGTCAAGAGCGGTGACCGCGTTGGGAACACAATCAAAAAGAACAATAATTACATGGCTCTTTGCACTCAAAAACTATACTTTCTTGACATTACAAATTATCTAGCCGCTGGGAACTCTTATGCTAAGTGGTTGCAAAGTTTTAAAATTCCTCAGGGAAAAGGCGTCTTTCCATACGAAGCTTTCACATCTCTAGAGTTCTTGAACCAAGGTTTCCCAAGTTTCGACCAATTGTATTCCTCACTGAGACATGAACAAATCACCGTTGAGGACTACACAGCTCTGGATCAAATTTGGTGGGAAAACAACATGAAGACAATGAGAGATCTTCTTATTCGGTACAACAATAGAGATGTCGTGCCCTTAAAACAGGCAGTACAAAAGATGGTAGATTTCTGCAAAACGATGGATATTGACATGTTTAAAGGTGGGGCCATTTCTCTTCCCGGACTCGCCTACAAGCACACGATGAACCAACTCCCTAAACATACAATTCTCCCCTTTTGGAATAAGTCCACCCAACATTGGCACACACTGTTACGGGATAACATTGTCGGCGGTCCCAGCATAGTATTTCACCGATATCACGAAGCCGGAACTTTCCAACTTTAGAGTAAACATACAAAACTGAAATAAATACAAAAGGGAGCACGACCATAGAATCCAAAGAGCACATATCATCAAATAGAATATACTTTACGCCACACATATGAAGATATTGAAGATGAATATAAGATTGATATAATATAAAATTGAAGATAAGAAAACAACATGTAATTTGCAATGCTGCGCTGCTGCGCAGGCAGCTATCAGTGCCCTAATGGGTAATATCCCACAACTGGTGTCGCCCATTTATCTTTCAGATGAGTCACTTTCACCCGAAAAAGATCCGGACCACTATCATCGTCGCAAATTTTTAATCCAATTGACGACGCTTGGCAAATGCAAATGTCATTTCTGAGAGGCCTCACTGTCCGACATCGGTCACCCGTTCTTATGCAGGTCATGAATGAGTATGAGGGTCTCATGTATGGTATACCATGATGGTCTCATGTATGAGACCTATGAGATCATAGATGTCTTGGGAGACGGTAATTGCTATTATCTCTTTAGCTCTCACTGGTATGGAAGACTCCTGGCGAGCTGTAAAACAAGGATTATTTGACTATCTTGAAACCTAAGAGCATAAGAATCGATTCAAGGCTACCTTCCCTAACCTAAAAGAAGTTAAGGCCAGACTTACCAAGGACTCTGAGTATGCTACTGATGATTAACTCTTTTTAGCGGCCGTATGGTTGCACACTACAATTATGTCTTGCTCCAAATTTGGTGACAAATGTGCTTGGCAAGCCTTCCGGCCCACGGCACTTCTGGGTAGAAACTTTAATGTCGAACAAAATTCACTTTATATTTATAATTTGAATAGTAACCATTTCATGATTGTAATGTCTGTTCGGGACCCACCTCACGGTGAGTGGCCCACCCACAAACACCCCAAAGTTCGTGTTATGGAATTGGTTACCAGTTCCTCTAATCAGTCATTCCCATCTGAAAATACTACCAAGTCACGTGAACCGAAGCAGAACAAATCTATCAAACCCACTGTAGACGCTGAGCGATTATTCTCAAATAGTCCACTGTTTTCAGGGGCGAATCCTACTTTTAGACATCCGTTCAGACGTTCGCACCGCTTTACTGGTTCTGCTGAGCCCATTCTGGACTCACGCCCATCTGAGAAATAGTCTTGGACTCTAAACTTAATCTGTGATCATATCTTGTAAATGTGTAATATAATCGTGCCAATAATTGTAAAGTAATCCTGTATAGTCGTATTAGCTAATATTTCCATCTCAGATCTCCGTGAAATGTTCCGTTCTGTGCTAAGCACTCTAAATCTGTACAGTATTGTATTGTTGTAACTATGTAGGGCCTAACTTCACTATTGCAATATAGGTCGCGATTATAACATCTGTGTCGCTGATCTCGATATAAAATTGAATTGTAGCCATTTTGCTCCATGTTGGGCATTGTACCTCGGCCTTAACATCAGTACCGACGGTACCGGCCAAAATTCGCAGAAGTTTAGGTCAACGGCCCACGATGCCCATAGAGGCTCCGGTCGCAGCTTCCGGGATAAATAGCTTCTGAACAAGTGCTGCATAAAATCCAAGATACTAACCTTAAAATAATATGTTACAAAATTCGTTGCAAAATAGCTAAAAATATAACTGACGTTAAAAGAAATATAGTATATAAGGATAATTGTATAAAGTTTTGTTAGTTTTCTCGAGCTTTATGATTTTCGCATGCGTATGGTAGGGGATAGTACTGACTATTTTATCCTATATATTAAATATCCTAAGTTTTCCTGGTGTTCAGTGTGCTTACCGAATCATTTAGCGTTCAATTTTCGTTACTACATTTACTTGAGGAAGAAAGAGTTTAGTTCAATTTTCTTTTAGTTGTGTCCTGTCCCGTTGATTTGTTCTAAAATTGTCGTGCTATTGCTTGGAATTCGAGTATTGCATGACAAGATGCATCTGTTTGAGAACCATGTCCCACCATCAGCTCAACATCTATTTCTACCTGTGGCTAGACCAGTACTACAACTATGATGATTTCAGCGATGTGTCCTCGGACGTCATCGAGATCCACCCGGACAGTGATGATGCCATGTCCACAGATTCCGCGATCTGTGTGACCACTCCTTTCCTTCGCCTGTTCAGACAGTGGTCCGCATCTTGCAGTGCCACTACTCTCCGCGTGTCACTGCTGGAGAAACTATGGATTCCCCCCCCCCCCCCAAAGGATCGGAGAGAAATGATCTGCCCCCTGAGCTGCGGAAATCCCATTATGGGGACTGGGTCCACACGTCCCCCACAGCCACTGAAGTGTTCGTTCCTCGGTGATCTATTTCCATCCTGGGGCAGGAGGTAAGTCCGATGAGTACTGATTTATGTCTTATGTGTTTCTGGAAGTTTAAGTTGTCGTATTATGGGGTCCCTTTTCAGTTTCTCCACGCTCCCCTCACTCTTCAGTTTGTAAATTCCCTGCTAACGCCCGCCTGCGAGAAGCTGTGCATGCGCTTCCCTCCGTCTTTCGTTGTCCCAATCGTCTTTGTGGCGATAAATGTGTTTTGGTTTTGTACGAGCACCCAAGCAGGGGCGCTTCCGGTCGCATGCCCTTTGACCGTCAGCTCCCACCGTTAGTTTCTTTTCTGTTGAATGCAATGCAGCGCTTGCACCCACTCATGCCTGCCAATTTGTCTTCCCACCAATTTTAGGTTTCTATTAAACAATAGCTGATTTTACTCGTTCAAAGTTCGGAATGTAAATGCTAAGTTTGTTTGGAATCATTACTCGTCGAAAAGAGAAGTTTCTCTCTGTTTTTCAAACTATTCATTGATTGTTAATTCTAGTGAAAGTTGCATGATTAGGCAGGCTAGAATGAATACACATGAACAAAGAGAATTTAGATACTCAGCTATTGTCAGTGAGTATTTCTGTTTTGCCAGTTTCTGTTTCGGTTGCACGCCCTTGCCTGGTTTGACAACAATAATGAAAGCCCCCAATTCCCCAAAGCTACGGTTAGTTTGCAACCGGACCAAGAATACACTGTTCCCCATGAGTTTGCTGTCACACCACGCATACACCACTGCACCATACCTCTTATATGGAATTAATCTCATTGGTGGCCAAAAGCAGCGGATTAGTCTTGCCCGAACTGTTTATCTTGAAGCAGATCTTTATTTGCTGGATGATCCATTCAGCGCAGTCGATGCTCATGTTGGGAAACATATCTTCGAACACGTCATTGGCAAAAGAGGCTTACTCAAGGATAAGGTGATCCGTCATTTTTTAACAAAAATTGTTGTAAATGTAAATTCAAATTACAGAAATCCAGAAAATGATTGGGTCAAGCTGTCGTCATCCCGCTCAGCATTTGATCCTCAACCTGATTTTCTCTGATTTGGGTACGAACCCGAAAAAGATTTGGAATTCGTTTGAGTACTCGAAAATTTTTGTGAACTGCGTTTTACATATGACTCTGCCTCAAAATCTCGAAGTCTCAAGTTCCTGAAATATCTGGAAAGTAACAGTTTTGGAAAGTGACTAATGAAGCGTGGAAAACTGACTCCACATTATCGAAAACACTGTCAAAATCTGGGAAAATTTGTGCCTTATTATAAGCTAATGTAATAATGTACAATACCAAGAGTTCATAATTTTCTTCTATACATTAGAAGAAGAGTAAGCCACTAGAGGGCTCCTCTTCTTGGGATTGCGTAACGGTGCTCCGACCAGAATACGCGAATGTTCCCCGTTTGGGGGGGAGTCGACCAGATCGACAAAGCATACCCTAATCCGTTTGATGGGGTGTAGACGAAAAGCGGGGACCTCTTGGAGATGGGTCGTCGTAGATTTTGTTGTATTCTAAACAGTAGATTTTGTTGTATTCTAAAATTGGTCCCCGTTTGGTGGATGGGCATCAAAGAGAGGTCCCCGTTTGGGGGGGGGTCGCTCAAGCAGGCTAAGCTTGGCTCATTCTGATTGGCAGTTGGCGACCCCCCTCAAACGGGGACCACTTTTAGCGACCCCCCCCCAAACGGGGATCCTTTTTGGAACTAAGCTGAAACTACCGCAATCCTTTGCTAGCCCCCCTCCCAAACGGGGACCTCTTCTCGGCAGCCCCCCAACCAAACGGAGGGGGGTAAGCTTTGTCGTTCTGGTCGACCCCCCCCCCCGAACGGGGGGAGCATTCGCGTATTGTAGTCGGAGCACCGTTACGCAATGCCGAGAAGAGGAGCCTCTAGTGGTTTGCTCTTCTTCTAATATATAGTGCAATTATGCACTCTTGACAATACTATTCCCAGTTCGCTTAAGGTGGTGATTCTCTTTGGTCACATAAAGTTTGCACCAGTATTACTCATTCATTACTTGGAGTTAAGAAGCCATTTTTATATCAAAATGTAGCTTGACATTTTCTCGTTTTAATGCATGCATTTTAAACTAATGTTGCTTTTCTAAAATATTTTAAACACATTTTAGAAGAAGTACAATTTTCCCGAATTTTTGCAGACTCAAGTAAATTTTTTCGCGAGACATCGGTTGTATCATTCGATACCCTCATCAAATAGCTGGGGACGATTTTTTTATTTATTGTGAAGTCGCTCTTCATTATAGAGAAATAAGCTGAAATGTGTGCGTAACCTGTATTTTGCCTACTTTTTCCAAATTTGACAAGCGATTACTTTAGCTAGAAAGCAGCAATCGGGGCAACTAAAAAATCGTCCCTGGGTACATTTGTGCAGAACACATTTGTTCAGTAGCAACCCTCCAGCGTGCATGGTGAATGCTCCACAATCTTTGGAAACAAATTGATCGTATTTTCGCTAAAACTACATTTTTTATGATAGCAGCCACTGGATTGCAGTTGGAAGACGATCACGCGTCGGATAATTTGTCCCTGTGAGACCTTCAGATCGACGCCCTTAGTTTGATTTTACGGCTTGTGTAGTTCAAGAAATGTTGGATTATTTGATTTCTGCAAAAATGACAAGTTTTCGACGCCAAAACAAGAAAATCGGCTATATCTCACGGTAGAGAAAAGCTAGAAACTTGCTTTAAAAAACAAAAATGTGAAGCTCAACGAGATCAATGAATATAGTCATAACTGTACAGCAGCTGCCAAACGTTCAGAAATTGGGAAAAACCAATGACCTCTGACCGGAAATCTCGAATTTCTGAATCGGATTGCGCGGACGGTGTTAGAACGCCAAATTTCATCTTGATTTATGCCTCTTAATAACAATATGTGCCCAAAAGGAATCACCACCGTAACACGGTGTGTGTGTATGTGCATGTGTGTGCATGTGTGTGTGTGTGAGTGTGTGTGTGTGTGTGTGCGTGAGATAGCCGATAGATAGTCAGCCAATTTCGAGATAGAACCGGTTGAATTTGACCCGGTTTGGCTCCCAGACGTCGTGGTTCAGATATCAGTTTTGGCCTATATATTGATGTGCTAAAGGGCATCAACCCATGAGTTCTATATCATAAACAAGGTCTACTAATGCGCTTTTGTTTGTACTAACCTATGTGTAATTTTACTTTCACCATCTTAAGAAATTTAGAAAACAGGAGAATAGGAAGCTATATTGAGTACATGCATTTTCATGCTTTATCACTAAAACTCTTTTTGCATAAAAAACCGAGTCGGGTTTTTTCCTGTGCTCTTGTCGGGTGTGTGTGTGTGTGTGTGTGTGTGTGTGTGTGTGTGTGTGTGTGTGTGTGTGTGTGTGTGTGTGTGTGTGTGTGTGTACAAGTTTGGGTAGTTTATTAATATAATAATAATTATAATATATCTTACACCCAACTGACTGTTCTAACTACGTCACTACAGTTTGGTAAGGAGTTCAAACTTAAGGGGTGGGGGTCGCCGGGTTTTATCACAATTTATAGTCACCAATTTCGCTCATTATTGGCCATACTATACGATCATATGTGTCCAAATAAAACACAAATGTTTAGAGTCCAGGGTCAGCCCAACTGTAGCGGATTAAGGTTGGAATGGTCAACCTTTCCGTTGTTGGTGATGTCACTAGGCTAGCTACCTGCTTGGCTTAGTATATCATCATCAAAAAGGGGCTGGGTTTACTTTGCAAGTCACGTAGCTCCCCAACGTGTACGTTTGGGATTGGGTGGGTTCCCCCCTTGCTATACGGGGAGCTACGTGATTGGGGGGTAAATTCTCACTAGAGGGCGCTCGTGGGAGGGTTCAACCCAACACTCGCTTCCCCCTTCAGTCTTATGACTTCTTTCAACGTGTACACCCGCTCTATTCCTCTACGCTCTCACTCCCAATTCACTGTGTATATTTTGCCCCTTCTCCCCTTTGGGTCGAATACTGGTACGTTGGCCTTTTAGGCCCTGTGTTACTGTAAGTTACTATTATTGCGTGATTGTTCTGTATAACTGAGGGCCCGGCCCATAATTACTTTTATTATGTTTATATAATAATAATTGTTGTTCTTCTTTTAATAAAGTGTTGCTACTAACTTTAATTAGG